>QNTS01003053.1:96284-164008 GCA_003317085.1 Hucho hucho | reverse complement strand
GCATTGAAGATGAAACGTGGCTGGGTCTTTCAGCATGACAATGATCCCAAACACAACGAAGGAGTGGCTTCGTAAGAAGCATTTCAAGGTCCTGGAGTGGCCTAGCCAGTCTCCAGATCTCAACCCCATAGAAAATCTTTAGAGGGAGTTGAAAGTCCGTGTTGCCCAGCGACAGCCCCAAAACATCACTGCTCTAGAGGAGATCTGCATGGAGGAATGGGCCAAAATACCAGCAACAGTGTGTGAAAACCTTGTGAAGACTTACAGAAAACGTTTGACCTCTGTCATTGCCAACAAAGGGTACATAACAAAGTATTGAGATAAACTTTTGTTATTGACCAAATACTTATTTTCCACCATAATTTGCAAATAAATTCATAAAAAATCCTACAATGTGATTTTCTGGATTTTTTTTCCTCATTTTGTCTGTCATAGTTGGAGTGTACCTATGATGAAAATTACAGGCCTCTCTCATCTTTTTAAGTGAGAGAACTTGCACAATTGGTGGCTGACTAAATACTTTTTTTCCCCACTGTATAGTATGCATGTTGAAGGGGGTGTGTCGTCTATGATCATCCACTTCACTTCATTCACTTCTGGAAGTTTACCCGAAAGATGAGTGAACCATTCCTTCACCTCATTATAACATCTTTGGTCTGACAGGTTACGTGACACCCAGAATGCGTTGTATAATGTCAACAAACATGGCACCACACATTGCTGGCAAATAGCTTAGGTCATTATAATCAGTACAACCTTCAAAACAGTATTTTACACACATAATAGGTGTCCATTACAATATATACAATAATCGTAATGCATTATTTGTCACCAGTAATTGAAAACATGTGAATAAAAGTGTGAATACATTATGCTCCATACATACATACAGTTGAAGTCGGAAAATTACGTACACTTAGTTTGGAGTCATTAAAACTAACCACTCCACAAATTTCTTGTTAACAAACTATGGTTTTGGCACGTCGGATAGGACGTCTACTGTGTGCATGACACAAGTACTTTTTCCAACAATTGTTTACAGACAGATTATTTCACTTATAATTCACTGTATCACAATTCCAGTGGGTCAGAAGTTTGCATACATTCAGTTGACTGTGCCTTTAAACAGCTTGGAAAATTCCAGAAAATGATGTCATGGATTTAGAAGCTTCTGATAGGCTAATTGACATCATTTGAGTCAATTGGGGGTGTACATGTGGATGTATTTCAAGGCCTACCTTCAAACTCAGTGCCTCTTTGCTTGACATCATGGGAAAAAGAAAAGAAATCAGCCAAGACCTCAGAAAGAAATGTACACCTCCACAAGTCTGGTTCATCCTTGGGAGCAATTTCCAAACGCCTGAAGGTACCACGTTCATCTGTACAAACAATAGTACGCAAATATGGGACCACGCAGCCATTATATCGCTCAGGAATGAGACACGTTTTGTCTCCTAGAGATGAACGTACTTTGCTGCGAAATGTGCAAATCAATCCCAAAACAACAGCAAAGGACCTTGTGAAGATGCTGGAAGAAACAGGTACAAAGGTATCTATATCCACAGTAAAACAAGTCCTACATCGACATAACCTGAAAGGCCGCACAGCAAGGAAGAAGCCACTGCTCCAAAACCGCCAGAAAAAAGCCAGACTACGGTTTGCAACTGCACATGGGGACAAAGATCGTACTTTTTGGAAAAATGTCCTCTGGTCTGATGAAACAAAAATAGAACTGTTTGGCCATAATAACCATCGTTATGTTTGGAGGAAAAAGGGGGAGGCTTGCAAGCCAAAGAACACAATCCCAACCGTGAAGCACGGGGGTGGCAGCATCATGCTGTGGGGGTGCTTTGCTGCAGGAGGGACTGGTGCACTTCACAAAATAGATGGCATCATGAGGAGTCAAGGTATTGGAGTGGCCATCACAAAGCCCTGACCTCAATCCTATAGAACATTTGTTGGCAGAACTGGAAAAGCGTGTTCGAGCAAGGAGGCCTACAAACCTGACTCAGTTACACCATCTCTGTCAGGAGGAATGGGCCAAAATTCACCCAAATTATTGTGGGAAGCTTGTGGAAGGCTACCCGAAATGTTTGACCCGAGTTACTAATTGCGTGTATGCAAAATTCTGACCCACTGGGAATGTGATGAAAGAAATAAAAGCTGAAATAAATCATTCTCTCTACATTTCACATTCTTAAAATAAAGTGGTGATCCTAACTGACCTAAGACAGGGAATTTTTACTAGGATTACATTTCAGGAATTGTAAAAAACGGAGTTGAAATGTATTGTCTAAGATGTATGTAAACTTCTGACTTCAACTGTACATACATACTGTATGCGCCTACAGTAGAACACGATATGCAGAAAATACGGAACTTACACATGAACGCACACATGTCCAAAGTTATTATTTGTAAGGAAAACAACAAGGAAGGCATAACGAAAATGTTCCCATTCTTGCAAGACTGCGCAAATATATGCATACTTGATCTGCGCAAACATGAGTGAGAGAAGAAAGAAGTGTATCCGCCTCTAACATAAATTGTCCGCAACGCTGAAATGGGCTACTTCTATGTGAATTAATGAGGAGGCGGAACACACCTCAATTCAAACTGTATAATTAATAATAGTTATAAATAAATAATTTGAAACTGACAAGTTGAAACATAGGCTATTGTTAATTACCAGACAGCGTGTGTTAACTGTCCTGTTGTGTAATAACCACATTTTGGAACAGTGAGTGCATTCTGACATCACGTCCATAAAACAACTCACGCTGGGGCGACCGTTAGAGATATTTGGAACTCACATGTGAAAAGGTTTAAAAGTCCCCAGCGTCAAGTTACCTGCTCTTCTAGTCTGCGGTTCATTTGTGCGTCACATGTTTCTCCGCTAAGAGAGCCCTCTAAAAACTGTTCAATACATTTTACTGTCTCTTTTACCGAATTTCTTTCAATTGGAAGTTGATTATTTTACTTGGCTATAAACATCATTCCGCCCAATCAGGGCTGGTTTAGATCAAATGGGCTGATTGGTGGGCTGCCGTTAACAGACGACTTCAACCCGTCTCATCTCCCTCTCTCCTTTCTAACAGCTCGACTACCCCGGCACACTCAGGCACACTTCTAAAGCTGTGAGATGGCTGTCACTGTATTTTGTCAGCAAAGCATAATATTTCTTTAGGAGTTCTGAATCTGGCACTCAGCGGGGTAGAAATGAAAATACGGCAGTACATAAATTGAGGGCGTCAGACGTAAATCACCTAACATGGAGAGGAGGCAGCAGGTAGAGAACACTGCTGGCTGTCACAGCACTCCCCTGTATAACAGATTGGACACCAGCCATCACGCTTTAATCAGCATGTGAATAATAGATGTGCCCCTGCTCCCATCTGTCTCACACACATACACACACACACACACAAAAGAATTTCAATTTACCTTGCTTTCAGACACTTTTCCAACGTGTGCTATTTAAATTTGGCTTTTGTTTGTTTGTTTTGGTTTCAGGGATTATTTCTTTGGTGCGAACCTAAAAGCACTCTTTGAAGCTTTAATCTGACGAGTTCACACAGTCTTCAAAGGTCGACTTTCTTTACTGTGATATTATGCCTGGGTTTTTCACACGCTGTGTGTCAAATGCTAATGTTAATGTTGGCAAGATACATTTACAGCGGCAGATTTTTATTCCGAACGTTTTTTTCTCTTTCCTTCTTTAAAAAAATGTAACAGCAATAGATGTCTTGTATGGCTGTTGTATAGCAGCTAAGTGCGGTTTGAAAGACAACACCAAACAGACATGTATTCATATTGTTATGAGAGCAGAATGATGGGGGATTGAAAAAATAGAGAACATTAGAATTATATACTCTATGATGAATTATCCCAATGAACTCATTTACATGATTGAGATAAAATCATAAAAAGTCAAAGAAATTGTGGGGATCACCTGGATGCCAATGTACTGTATTTAAAAACAATGCAAAATGTAATATATGCCATTCACCATACTGATTGTGCATAAAGTATTTTTGTTTATTTTCTTCAAGTGTTGAAGTTTTCAGATTGCTATATGTTTCAACCAGTAAAGACAAAAGCTTCTCTCTACATTCTCACCGAGAACACAGGGCCATGTTTAAACCAATCCACATACTTCTAGGTAGGGGAGAGTGGGGTAAGTTGAGTTTCTTTTTACATTCAACAGCATTCCATCAAGGGAAATATAGTATTCTTTATACCAAAGATATCTACATATAGTTTAGGATGTTCAGTATCTGTGGAAATGACCAGAATTTATGTAAACAATCACAATCACTTTTTTTTATTTTAATCATTTTAACCCTTGATGCATAAAATCACATATTTGTCATCATATTTGAGTGGCCTCTGCAGCGTACCATCGCAAATAGATTCGGAAAGTATTCAGACCCCTTGACTTTTTCCATATTTTGTTACGTTACAGCCTTACTCAAACATTTATTAAATTGTCTTTCACACAAAACCCCATAATGACAAAGCAAAAATAGGTTTTTAGAAATGTTTTCAAATGTATTAAAAATAGCAGCAAGCAATGCAGGTGTAGAAGTACAGTGGCTGGGAAAAACTCCCTAGAAAGGCCAGAACCTAGGAAGAAACCTAGAGAGGAACCAGGCTATGAGGGGTGGCCAGTCCTCTTCTGGCTGTGCCAGGTGGAGATTATAACAGAACATGGCCAAGATGTTCAAATGTTCATAGATGACCAGCAGGGTCAGATAATAATAATCACAGTGGTTGTAGAAGGTGGAAAAGGTCAGGACCTCAGGAGTAAATGTCAGTTGGCTTTTCATAGCCGATCATCCAGAGTATCTCTACCGCACCTGCTGTCTCTAGAGAGTTGAAAACAGCAGGTCTGGGACAAGGTAGCACATCCGGTGAACAGGTCAAGGTTTCATAGCCGCAGGCAGAACAGTTGAAACTGGAGCAGCAGCATGACCAGGTGGACAGGGGACAGAAAGGAGTCATCAGGCCATCAGTCCCGAGGCATGGTCCTAGGGCTCAGGTCCTCCGAGAGAAAGAGAGAGAGAGAGAGAGATAGAATTAGACAGAGCATACTTAAATTCACACAGGACACCGGATAAGACAGAAGAAATACTCCAGACATACAGTTGAAGTCGGAAGTTTACATACACCTTAGCCAAATACATTTAAACTCAGTTTTTCACAATTCCTGACATTTAATCCTAGTAAAAATGCAGTTTTAGGTCAGTTAGGATCACCACTTTATTTGAAGAATGTGAAATGTCAGAATAATAGTAGAGAGAATGATTTATTTCAGCTTTTATTTCTTTCATCACATTCCCATTGGGTCAGAAGTTTACATACACTCAATTAGTATTTGGTAGCATTGCCTTTAAATTGTTTAACTTGGGTCAAACGTTTCAGGTAGCCTCCACAAGCTTCCCAAAATAAGTTGGGTGAATTTTGGCCCATTACTCCTGACAAAGCTGGTGTAACTGAGTCAGGTTTGTAGGCCTCCTTGCTCGCACACACTTTTTCAGTTCTGCCAACAAATCTTCTATTGGATTGAGGTCAGGGCTTTGTGATGGCCACTCTAACACCTTGACTTTGTTGTCCTTAAAAGAAATACACTACCGTTCAAAAGTTTGGGGTCACTTAGAAATGCCCTTGTTTTTGAAAGAAAAGCATATTTTCTGTCCATTAAAATAACCTCAAATTGATCAGAAATACATTGTTAATGATGTAAATGACTATTGTAGCTGGAAACGGCAGATTTCTTATGGAATATCTACATAGGCGTACAGAGGCCCATTATCATCAACCATCACTCCTGTGTTCCAATGGCACGTTGTGTTAGCTAATCCAAGTATTATCATTATCATTTTAAAAAGGCTAATTGATCATTAGAAAACCCTTTTGCAATTATGTTAGCACAGCTGAAAAATGTTGTTCTGATTAAAGAAGCAATAAAAATGGCCTTCTTAATACTAGTTGAGTATCTGGAGCATCAGCATTTGTGGGTTTGATTACAGGCACACAATGGCCAGAAACAAAGATCTTTCTTCTGAAACTCATAAGTCTATTCTTGTTCTGAGAAATTAAGGCTATTCCAGGCGAGAAATTGCCAAGAAACTGAAGATCTCATACAACGCTGTGTACTACTCCCTTCACAGAACAGCGCAAACTGGTCTAACCAGAATAGAAAGAGGAGTGGGAGGCCCCCGTGCACAACCGAGCAAGAGGACAAGTACATTAGAATGTGTAGTTTGAGAAACAGATGCCTCACAAGTCCTCAACTGGCAGCTTCATTAAATATTACCCACAAAACACCAGCTATGAAACAACTGTTGCAAGGACTGGAGGAAGAGTTGTGATGTGTATGTTTTGCTACTGTTGTCGACATCGCGAACGCCAACTAAAATAGGGAGGTGTAGCCTACACACAACAGTTATTTTTCTCATGGATTTTTATTCCTTCATTAGTACTGATACAGTGTATGTGATTGGGGTAGAAATGTTACATATACTGTATATCCTTTAAATGCTTCCAGTGCGTCAGTCTTTTAACCACAGACTATCAAAAATAGCTTTGTTTGGCTGCACATTTACTGGACATTTAACTACTTAGGGAACAGTGGGGGGCTACCAAATTCAAAATCAAAAAGTTGAATTATTAAACATTCATCAATATACAAGTGTTGCATAGTCATCAAAAGCTCTGCTTCTTGGCAATATCACAGCGTTGTCAGATTTCAAAAAGGCTTTACGGCGAAGGCACAACATTCGATTTTTTGAGGATAGCACCTACAATATTTACCCATTAGCATAAATTCATAAACCAGCGCGGTTCACACAAAACCCATTTCACAGCGAAAACAAATCCCTTACCTTTTGAAGAACTTCTGCTGAGGGCTTCCCAAGTGTCCAACGAAGACATCCAATGGTTCTTTTGTTAGAAAAAGTCATTTATTATATCCATAAATCTCTGTTTGGTTGGCGCGTTATGTTCAGAAAATCCAAAGTCGAATCGCCCATTTGAAACGTGAAGAGAACGCGTTCAAATATACCTATAAACTTTTCCTAAACAAATCAAATACCAGTTATAATGCATCCTTAGCTATCCTTTTATGAATATTAGCGATAATATTTAACTCGGATGGTCACCTAAACATTATATAAGTAAAATAAAGTGGGGCGCGCACCCAGACTCGCGCCCGAGAAAACTTGTTGACATTTCAGGTCCCTTGACCATTTCCTGTTCCTATCTGTTCTGCTTACTCCAATCACTCCCCGTCTTTGTATATAGACTGTTGACATCTAGTGGAAGCCATAGGTACTGCAATCCAGGAGCTGGTCACCAAAAACTGCATTTCCGGATGGATTTTCCTCGGGTTTTCGCCTGCTATATCAGTTCTGTTATACACACAGACATTATGTTAACACTTTTAGAAACTTCAGAGTGTTTCCTATCCAATAGTACTAATTATGTGCATATCCTATTTTCTGAGCCTGAGCGGCAGGCATTTTACTTTGGGCACGCCAGACTCTCCAAAACCATCACCTCTGCTGCCGGTCCCTAAGAAGTTGAAGGCAGTAACTCTTTTACATAATGGGATATTTCACCAAAATGATCAAATCAAATCACATTTTATTTGTCACATGTGCTTTAATACAACAGGTGTAGACCTTACAGTGAAATGCTAACTTACAAGCCCTTAACCAACCAAGTAGTTTTAAGAAAATATCCCCCCAAAAAACTAAGAGATAAGAAAAACAAATAATTAAGGAGCAGCAGTAAATAACAATAGCGGGGCTATATACAGGGGGTACCGGTTCAGAGTCAATGTGTCAATGTGCAGGGGGCACTGGTTTCGAGGTAATTGTGGTAATTACGTACTTTCAGGTAGAGTTATTAAAGTGGCTATGCATAGATAATAACAGAGAGTAGCAGCAGCGTGGGGGGGTGCATATAGTCTGGTTAGCCATTTGATTAGCTGTTCAGGAGTCTTATGGATTGGGGGTACAAGCTGGTTAGAAGCCTCTTGGACCTAGATTTGGCGCTCCGGTACTGCTTGCCGTGCGGTAGCAGGGAGAAGTCTATGACTAGGGTGGCTGGAATCTTTGACAATTTTTTAGGCCTTCCTCTGACACTGCCTGGTATAGAGGTCCTGGATGGCAGGAAGCTTGGCCCCGGTGATGTACTGAGCCATACGCACTACCCTCTGTACTGCCTTGCGGTCGAAGGCCGAGCAGTTGCCATACCATGCAGTAATGCAATCCGTCAGGATGCTCTCGGTGGTGCAGCTTAAAACCTTTTTTAAGATCTGAGGACCCTTGACTAATCTTTTCAGTCTCCTGAGGGGTAATAGGTTTTGTCGTGCCCTCTTCACGACTGTCTTGATGTGATTGAACCATATTAGTTTGTTGGTGATGTGGACACCAAGGAACTTGAAGCTCTCAACCTGCTCCACTACAGCCCCATCGATGAGAATGGGGGCGTGCTCGGTCCGCTTTTTCCTGTAATCCACAATCATCTCCTTTGTCTTGATCACGTTGAGGGAGAGGTTATTGTCCTTGCACAACACGGTCAGGTCTCTGACCTCCTCCCTATAGGCTGTCTCATCGTTGTCGGTGATCAGGCCTACCACTGTTGTGTCATCAGCAAACTTAATGACGGTGTTGGAGTTGTGCCTGGCTGTGCAGTCATGAGTGAACAGGGAGTACAAGAGGGGACTGAGCACGCAACCCTGAGGGGGTGTTGTCCCCGTGTTGAGGATCAGCGTGGCGGATGTGTTGTTGCCTACTCTTACCACCTGGGGGCGGCCCGTTAACTTCTTAGGGAGTGGTGGGGCGCTAGCGGTGGGGCCCCACTCCCGACACTACCAGGTGAAATGCAAGGCGCCAAATTCAAAATCCAAAAGTTGAATTATTAAACATGCATCAATATACAAGTGTTTCATAGTCATCAAAAGCTCTGCTTCTTGGCAATATCACAGCGTTGTCAGATTTCAAAAAGGCTTTACGGCGAAAGCACCACATTTGATTGTTTGAGGATAGCACCCCACATATTTTTTCCATTACCATAAATTCATAAGCCATCACGGTTCACACATAACACATTTCACAGCGAAAACAAATCAATTACCTTTTGAAGAACTTCTGCTGAGGGCTTCCCAAGTGTCCAACGAAGACAATCCATGGTTCTTTTGTTAGAAAAAGTAATGTATTATATCCATAAATCTCAGTTTGGTTGGCGCGTTATAATGAGAAAATATAGCGTCAACTCCTCCATTGAAACGTGAAGAGAACTCGTTCAATTTATACCTATAAACTTGTCCAAGAACAATCAAACATAATTTTAAATGTATCCTTAGGAACACTTTTATGTATAAATAGTATAATATTTCAACCGGAATATAAACTGGGCGATAAGAAAGGAAAAAAACAAAGAGCGCGCCAGCCGTGAACGCGAATTTACTTCTATTGACATCTGTGTGGCCACTTCCTTATTCGTCTTCTTCTATGCTCTAAAAGCATCTAAAAAGAATCAGAACACTTTCTCGAGACTTTTGACATCCAGAGGAAGCAATAGGTACTGCATTCATATGCCCTTATATGGGCATTTTCATAAGGGAGGGGTTCTAAATGAGGCAATGTGTCAAAACCACTTTTTCCAGTACAGAAATTCCTCGGATTTTTGCCTGCCATATCCGTTCTGTTATACTCACAGACAAAACGTTAACACTTTTAGAAAATTCAGAGTGTTTCCTATCCAATGGTACTAAATATGTGCATATCCATTTTCTGGGCCTGAATGGGAGGCATTTTACTTTGGGCATGCCAGGCTCTCCAAAACGGTCACCTCGTGCGCTTCTCCCAAAGGAGTTAAGAAGTCCAGGATCCAGTTGCAGAGGGAGGTGTTTAGTCCCAGGGTCCTTAGCTTAGTGATGAGCTTTGTGGGCACAATGGTGTTGAACACTGTGTTGTAGTCAATGAACAGCATACTCACATAGGTATCCTTTTGTCCAGGTGAGAAAGGGCAGTGTGGAGTGCAATTGAGATTGCATCATCTGTGAGCTGTTGGGGCGGTATGCGAATTGGAGGGGGTCTTGTGTTTCTGGCATGATGATATTGATGTGAGCCATGAACAGCCTTTCAAAGTACTTCATGGCTACTGATGTGAGTGCTACGGGGCGGTAATCATTTAGGCAGGTTACCTTCGCTATCTTGTGCGCAGGGACTATGGTGGTCTGTTTGAAACATATAGATATTACAGACTTGGCCAGGGAGAGGTTGAAAATGTCAGTGAAGACACTTGCCAGTTGGTCCGCACATTCTTTGAGTACTCGTCCTGGTAATCTGTCTTTCCCCACGGCTTTGTGAATGTTGACCTTTTTAAAGGTCTTGCTCACATCGGCTAGGGAGAGCTCTCATGCATGCTTCAATGTTTCTTGCCTCAAAGCGAGCATAAAAGGCATTTAGCTCATCTGGTAGGCTTGCATCACTGTGCAGCTCGCGGCTGGGTTTCCCTTTGTAATCCGTAATAGTTTTCAAGCCCTACCACATCCGACGTGCGTAAGAGTCGGTGTATTAGGATTCAATCTTGAGCTGTATTGACGCTTTGCTTGTTTGATGGTTCATCTGAGGGCATAGTGGGATTTCTTATAAACGTCCGGATTAGTGTACCGCTCCTTGAAAGCGTAATCTCTAGCCTTTAGCTCGGTGTGGATGTTGCCTGTAATCCATGGCTTCTGGTTAGGAAATGTACGTACGGTCACTGTGGGGGGGACGTCATCAATGCACATTGATGAAGCTGTTGACTGAGGTGGCATAACTGAATTTATTGTGTTAGAGGTTTCATGATGCTTGTATCTAAACCAAAGTAGATCATGTTAATATTGTTCTATATATCAGTTGGGGTCTCTATAAGCTTCAATATGAGGTCCTAAATCTCTATGAAAGTGCATCCTTGTAGCAGCGTGGGTTAATATAGTCAAAATGTTTGCCATGGGGTAAGCTGAGCCAAAGGTTGAGCCAATGGGAAGCAAGGGTTGGAACTGGTTCATGGAACAGATCAGAAAACCAGAAAATAGAGACGTTTTTTGAGGAACAGAATCAGAACCAGGAATGAAAGTGATCTATGCTGTTCACGAACAGAACCTTTATTTTTAAAGCATGGGAACCGGTTAATAACGCTCTTTTACATTCCAGGGATTTTATTTCCAGTTCAATGAAAAAAGCACAACAAAGCACCTATGTAAAGCCCTCAATCTGGCACTCAGAAACTTATTCCAGTGCCTGCCTGCCAGCTGAAAATCTTTGCCAGTGTGTGTTTGTGTGTAGGCTACCTGCCACTCCCCCTCCGAAGCATAGTCTACTGTAGCCTACGGACGTTACAAGCCTGATTCAGAAATTAGGGAGAGAGATTTTTAATTAGAGAAGAATGGATAAACTTTTTCAATGTTGTGAAGGATACTATAGTTATCACATTACACATTGGATTTATTAACTACAAAAAGATTTCAATTCTGGTTCCACTCTACACACACAAGCTTGTTAGCTAGCTAGCTCTGGTCCAACCTTAAGCTAACTCTCTGAAGTTCAAAGACATTCAAAGTTCCTTTATAGAAGCCACTCCTTCATATGTATGTAATACCCTTGTTAGAACCAAGTATTGAGTTATTTGTTATAATTAATTGGTATTAGATTTAAAAGGTGATTGAATTGATCCTGTTGAGACGTTGAGAAAGGACTGACATTATGACCGTTGGTGAAGAAGAATTATAAAAGAAGACGATAAAAATAAAACAAAACACATATCCTTTTTAACTTCTTAATGAGCAGCAAGGTGCGCTGGGGCGCTAGCGCCCCACTCCTGACACTACCAGGTGAAATGCAAGGCGCCAAATTCAAAATCCAAATATCAATATACAAGTGTTTCATAGTCATCAAAAGCTCTGCTTCTTGGCAATATCACAGCGTTGTCAGATTTCAAAAAGGCTTTACGGCGAAAGCACCACATTTGATTGTTTGAGGATAGCACCCCACATATTTTTTCCATTAGCATGAATTCATAAGCCTTCACGGTTCACAGAAAACACATTTCACAGCGAAAACAAATCAATTACCTTTTGAAGAACTTCTGCTGAGGGCTTCCCAAGTGTCCAACGAAGACAATCCATGGTTCTTTTGTTAGAAAAAGTAATGTATTATATCCATAAATCTCCGTTTGGTTGGCGCGTTATAATGAGAAAATAGAGCCTCCAATCGTCCATTGAAACGTGAAGAGAACTCGTTCAACTTATACCTATAAACTTGTCCAAGAACAATCAAACATAATTTTAAATGTATCCTTAGGAACACTTTTATGTATAAATAGTATAACATTTCAACCGGAATATAAACTGGGCGATAAGAAAAGAAAAAAACAAAGAACGCGCCAGCCGGGAGCGCGCATTTACTTCTATTGACATCTGCGTGGACACTTCCTTATTCGTCTTCTTCTCTGCTCTAAAAGCATCTAAAAAGAATCAGAACACTTTCTCGAGACTGTTGACATCCAGAGGAAGCAATAGGTACTGCATTCATATGCCCTTATATGGGCATTTTCATAAGGGAGGGGTTCCAAATGAGGCGATGTGTCAAAACCACTTTTTCCAGGACAGAAATTCCTCGGGTTTTTGCCTGCCATATCCGTTCTGGTATACTCACAGACAAAATGTTAACACGTTTAGAAAATTCAGAGTGTTTCCTATCCAATGGTACTAAATATGTGCATATCCTATTTTCTGGGCCTGAATGGGAGGCATTTTACTTTGGGCATGCCAGGCTCTCCAAAACCGCCACCTCGTGCGCTGCTCCCTAAGAAGTTTAAGACATGAAGGGAAATACCGATGTTATTTTATAAGAGAGTTGTTATAATTTTTGTTAAGAAAAGACTCAGTAAAGACTGAAGCTACCGTCTCAGTGTGGAGGTATTTGACAGCCTTGAGGTTAGCCTAGCATCGTGAGACACCAAGAGAGAATTGCTTGGGAAAGCATAACGAGTTCATGTTCCCATGGGATATCGGTTACTGCTGGGGAGTGCTGTCTGCATTGTTAGCTGTGCTTTCTGTGGACCATGTGAGGAAAACCTGCACGGAACTGTTGGTTCACTGAAGCAATATCTACAATTAGTGAGTAACCACAACTTGAGGTGCTTCTGGACTTTATGTGTGTCGTCATTTTTTTTTAGCTCCAACGCGCGCCAACGGGTTATTAAGCAAGCTTTAAATAATTTGGCCATGGGTTGTGCACGACTCATTGGGGTTTATAATTTTTATTTCTTTTGATGTTGTGCTATGAAAATGTAATAATACACATATTGAACCTTATGTATGTTGTCTTGGTGAAGCCATTTAATATTTCAATCTAATTTAATGCATGGGATAGCCTATCCTGAAACAATAACAGAAACCTATAATCATTTAATCTGAACTTAATACCCTATTGTCATAACCCTAGATAGTTTACAATAGGAATTCTTATTGGAGATGTCCTTCTCACCTAACATCCCATGCCGTTGAGATACTCTACGTAAGTTAATATTGTGAGAGTCAAATTCGAGCCTGGTGAGAGTGTTACATGTATAATTCTGTGGGCCTAGTTCAGATAATACACGTCATAACAACAAAATGCACAGCTTCAAGCCAAACCTCCTCCTCCACCTTCTCTCGCTTGGTCCCCAGCAGCAACATTTTTGTCGCATCTCACGCCTTTTACTTGTCTGTCCAACACATGTTAATAGCTTATCCGCTCCAATTTAAGCAATTTAATGTCAAGCAAAATGTATTTATTCAGGAACAGAAAGGAACTAATAAACCATTACTTTTTGGGGGTTTGTAAGCAGTTCAGAACAGTGGAACGGAACAAAAAAAACAATAGTTCTGTTCAGAACGAAACGATTGGAAAATAATTATGGTTTCAACTCCAGATGGCATTTAAGCAAATGTAAGTGTTTTCTTCAAAGGAGTAATGCAAGGCATTATTGCTGGGATTTGAGGTAACACCAGGGCCTATGTTAAAAGTGCAATATTGTTCTATACATTATCTGTAGATACGAATAAAATTGTTAAATTACGAGCCTAGTTGGTTTAGCCACAGAAAAAGTAAGAAACCTTCACGCTAGCCATGATTGGCTGACATAATGAGTGTGCTGGACATGCCGATAGATGAGTTTGGATTGGTCTTCCATATAGCACGCGTCTGTCTATTGGAGCTGGTCAGTATGTTCAGGTAATCGTGTCGAACGTGGCTTTTAAAAAAAGATGTATCGCGTAGTAAAACTGCATAAATCTAATGTCTAGTTAAAGTGTACTGTTAGCTAGCTAACGTTAACTGGCTGGCTTGCTAGCTAACGTTATGTGTATGTTCTCCACTTTCTGGAGGACCGAGTTTTGAAATCAGTGTAATTCGAGAATGATAGCTAAGGAGATGGAGTAAACGCCGGTCTGGAAAACATTGTCAACATAAGGCAACAATGCATGGCATCAGACAGGAGACATAGACATCCGGCGCCGACAGAGATGGCAACCTCGCTTCACGTTCTCGCCACTTTAATAATTATAATTGGATGAAATAAATGTATCACTAGCCACTTTAAACGATGCATTTATATAATGTTTACATATCCTACATTACTCATCTCATATGTATATGCTGTACTCCGTACCATCTACTGCATCTTGCCTACGCCGATCAGCCATCGCTCATCCATATATTTATATGTACATACTCGTATTCATTCCTTTACTCTTGTGTGTATAAGGTAGTTGTTGTGAATTTGTTAGATTACTTGTTAGATACTACTGCATGGTCGGAACTAGAAGCACAAGCATTTCGCAACACTCGCATTAACATCTGCTAACCATGTGCATGTGACAAATACAATTTGATTTGATTTGATTTGATTTATTCTCTCATTATGTGTCTGTCGGACGGGTGCCACAGTGTCTCTCGACCCCTCCTGTCTCAGCCTCCAGTATTTATTCTGCAATAGTTTATGTGTCGTGGGGCTAGGGTCAGTCTGTTACAGTTGAAGTCGGAAGTTTACATACACTTTGGTTGGAGTCATTAAAATTAGTTTTTCAACCACTCCACAAATTTCTTGTTAACAAACTATAGTTTTGGCAAGTCAGTTAGGACATCTACTTTTTGCATGACACAAGTAATTTTTCCAACAATTGTTTACAGACGGATTATTTCACTTATAATTCACAATATCACAATTCCAGTCGGTCAGAAGTTTACATACACTGAGTTGACTGTGCCTTTAAACAATTTAAAGGCAATGTTACCAAATACTAATTGAGTGTATGTAAACTTCTGACACACTGGGAATGTGATGAAAGAAATAAAAGCTGAGCTAAATCATTCTCTCTACTATTATTCTGACATTTCACATTCTTAAAATAAAGTGGTGATCTTAACTGACCTAAGACAGGGAATTTTTACTAGGATTAAATGTCAGGAATTGTGGAAAACTGAGTTTAAATGTATTTGGCTGAGGTGTATGTAAACTTCCGACTTCAACTGTAGGTCTTGGAGATGAGGAAGGGGTTTTTGGTTGTGCATGGTTGTGCTTAGAGACAGTAAATATATTGTTGTGTACGAGAACGATTGAAAGGTGCCATTTCTCAATCTCCCATACACAACAATACATACTGTGTAAGAACTGCCATCCTAAGACTTTTCACACCTTCTGCCGCCCCCAGCCCATTCACTTTGTTGACTGATCATTCCTCTCAAAAGCAGCTCCCAATGTCCCTCATTGTCCCTTAACAATGCACTAGTAGTCTGTCTCTAATCAGCTTCTATATTTAGCAATGAATTCGCCGATAGGAACATCAGTGAAAGACGTCAAACGGAACTTTCCAACAAGGACAACCATATCTACACGCACCCGTATAACACTTATAGTATAACATAGAGCCTCCGTGAAATGCCACAAAGCAGGACTACTTTATCAAAACACCGGAAGCCGTCATAGGGTGTATCGTTCAGCGTGCGAAACCAAGACATGCCTTCCACCTGGGCAATTATGTGTGAAACATCTCACTGACCTAGAAATGTCTCGGACATGCTGAAAACAACACCAGATTCCCCCAGGGTGAAATTCCCCTTTATGGAGCATCAGGTACTGCTGGAATGTCTACCAATGCCATGTCCATTTTTGTGAGAAATAAAACTGGTCACTCAAAACATTTATAATAGTATTTATAAAATATAAATAGCCAACAGTTTAGATGAGGCCTCACAAAAAATATATTATTAATTGGTTTATAAGGACCTATATTAAACATCTTATGGTTGGAGTAATGATTAATAAATGCTTTATTACGTGGAGTTATTATAAAGTGCAACCGAATAAAGTTTTACTGTAACACCTGAAAGGCAATACAATGACTTCACCATCCTCAACCTGAAGTTATTAACTGAGACAGATAGAGAGTGGGACGTGTTCTAATGCCAATTGAGTTACGGGATATATGCTGCAGTTTATTGGTGTTAATGCAAAAAGAATGACATTAGCACCACTGATCTAAATGGGACACGGGCTACATGGTCACACGGGAGCTCCTTGAAACACAAGCCAAATGGTTCACCCCAACCCCCTTCTCTAACATGGTATGGCCCATTGAGGAGCTAACTGTATTGATTGGATTCCTGACCCTAGATGCAGGTCCTATATTTACATGTGTCAACGCTGGTATTGGTTGTTAGTAACCGAATACAGGAGCACAGGATGTGGGCAAGGGTTTGGGACTGCCTCATATGACAGTAGACCAATGAGTCCCATCTGTCTGTCTATAGGTGCTTCACTATCCTAAATGGAACCATGCATGAGGATGCCTTGAGGTAACCAAGTCAGCCCCTAGCAGTTAAAAATACCACAAACACATTTGGGGTATTTGGAGTGAGCGTATTGTTTTACAATTGTATTCTTCATCCTGTTAACGGGGGAAATTATTGGGGTTTTCATGACCTACGCAAGTCTTGGAAATGTAAAATACTGTTGAAGAATGCGTCATCATTAATGTCTATGCTTGTATTTGTAGTAAGTGTAGCAAGAACAGATGAGCATTGAGTGGAGGCATTTAATGCTTACTCACATCCTTATTATGAGCAAACTGACCTGATGATTCAATCCCTATTTGCGTACTGTAGTTTACAAAAGTAATTCCCCTCAACAAAAAGTTTATCATTAGTGGTGAAATGAAAAATAATGTTGCTGTGATAACCAACCATCAACAATAATCAACTGCACCCACAAACTCGCTCATCAATTATCCATTATTGGAGCGCCTGTATCCTGTGTATTGTGATATTTGTTTACGTATGATGAATGATCAGCCAGGCGAGTGTTTGGGTCCCCAGGATACCTTTCTTACACTGATGTACTTATTAGTAATAAATTGCGTGAGAAATGTGTGAGTTCTGCCTCCCTCTGCTGTGATTGTAGGGACAAAAGACCATTTGAAGCATCCATCATAATACAATGAAACGTTATTAAATAAAGCTAACTTGCCCAAGACAAATAGTGACATTTAGACTCCCATTATTTCTTTCTTTCTTTCTTTCTTTCTTTCTTTCTTTCTTTCTTTCTTTCTTTCTTTCTTTCTTTCTTTCTTTCTTTCTTTCTTTCTTTCTTTCTTTCTTTCTTTCTTTCTTTCTTTCTTTCTATCTAACCAGTGCTGCGTTCAGTACATTTTATGTTCTGGAACGTTCAGTTGAACGGAAACGGTGCTGTGATGAACAAACAGTTGAAAAACGACGATGGTTTGGGTTGTAGAATCCTGTCAGCATGGCCACTGCCATTTAAATACGTCACTTATTGCTTCAAGCCACACCTTGCCACACCCACCAAATGGGAGCAAACGTACCTCAAAGTCTGTTCAAGAACATGCAAGAACGTTTTGGAGAAACGTGTATTTCAGGATAAATTGTTCCACAAAGTTGCAAAAGCGAACTGAACACACCACAGGTTTCCATCCAACTTTTTTATGCGAGTAAAGTAAATGTCATGACAGGCCTGATGGAATAGAGGGCCTTATTCCGTTTGACAAATAAAAATGACATAATAATCTCATCATGTTGTCTATCCCATACGGAAAAATGTTTTATATGGGCATATACAGTGCATTCGAAAGGATTCAGACTCCTTGACTTTTTCCACATTTTGTTATGTTACATCTACACACAATAAATAATGACAAATCAAAAACAGGTTATTAGAAATTTTATCAAATGTATAAAAAATGTTAAGCTGAAATATCACATTTACATAAGTAATCAGACCCTTTACTCAGTACTTTGTTGAAGCATCGTTGGCAGCGATTACAGCCTCGAGTCTTCTTGGGTATGACGCTACAATCTTGGCACACTTGTATTTGGGGAGTTTCTCCCATTCTTCTCAGCAGATCCTCTCAAGCTCTGTCAGGTTGGATGGGGAGTGTCGCTGCACAGCTATTTTCAGGTCTCTCCAGAGATGTTAGATCGGGTTCAAGTCCGAGGTCTGGTTGGGCCACTCAATGACATTCAGAGACTGGTCCTGAATCCACTCCTGCGTTGTCTTGGCTGTGTGCTTAGGGTTGTTGTCCTGTTGGAAGGTGAACCTTCTCCCCAGTCTGAGGTCCTGAGCGCTCTGGAGCAGGTTTTCATCAAGCTCTGTTCATCTTCCACTCAAGCCTGACTAGTCTCCCAGTCCCTGCTGCGTAAACACATCCCCACAGCATGATGCTGCCACCACCATGCTTCACCGTAGGGATGGTATCTGGTTTCGTACAGAAGTGCCGCTTGGCAATCAGGTCAAAGAGTTCAATCTTGGTTTCATCAGACCAGAGAATCGTGTTTCTCATGGTCTGAGAGTCCTTTAGGTGCCTTTTGGCAAACCAAGTGGGCTGTCTTGTGCCTTTTACTAAGGAGTGGCTTCCGTCTGGCCACTCTACCATAAAGGCCTGATTGGTGGAGTGCTGCAGAGATGGTTGTCCTTCTGGAAGGTTCTCCCATCTTCCCAGAGGATCTCTGGACCTCTGTCAGAGTTGCCATTGGGTTCTTGGTTACCTCACTGACCAAGGCCCTTCTCCCCCGATTGCTCAGTTTGGCCGGGCAGCCAGCTCTAGGAAGAGTCCTGGTGGTTCCAAACTTCTTCCATTTAAGAATGATGGAGGCCACTGTGTTCTTTGGGATCATCAATACTGGATAAATGTTTTGGTACACTTCACCAGATCTGTGCCTCGACACAATCCTGTCTAGGAGCTCTACGGACAATTTCTTTGACCTCATGGCTTGGTCTTTGGTCTGACATGCAGTCAATGTCCAATCAATTGAATGTACCACAGGTGGTCTCCAATCAAGTTGTAGAAACACCTTAAGGATGATCAATGGAAACAGGATGTACCTGAGCTCAATTTCTAGTCTTATAGCAGTGTTGAGGCACAGGTCTGGGGAAGGGTACCAAACCAGCTGCATTGAAGGTCCCCAAGAACACAGTGGCCTCCATCATTATTTTTTGGGGGGTTATACAGTACCAGTCAAAAGTTTGGAGACATCTACTCATTCAAGGGTTTTTCTTTATTTTTACTATTTTCTACATTGTAGAATAATAGTGAAGACATCAAAACTATGAAATAACACATGGAATCATGTAGTAACCAAAAACCTGTTAAACAAATCAAAATATATGTTATATTTGAAATTCTTCAAAGTAGCCACCCTTTGCCTTGATGACATCTTTGCACACTGAATGAGTAGGTGTGTCCAAACTTTTGACTGGTACTGTATAAGCATATAAGGTAGCATATATTATGACATGTGATTTTGGGAAACCCTGCTTTAGAGCACATGTGCCAATACAAGAATTAGCACACTTGCTATATAACTAAAAACAAATTTGTGAGAAAAACCATCAGTGGACTTGAAAATGCGATGGTAACCTATTTCACTTAAATGTTTTATTTGGTACATGGGAAAGGTATTTTTATTTGCACTCAATCATCAGCACACCCTTTTATCCACAACAAGTCAATTTGATGGAAACACATATCTGGTAGGAAAATGCACCTATTGTTTTTGTGGATTTTAGAATGTTCACATGAAAATCTATCAGCAGTTGGATTTAAACCTAGCTACTCTCGCTCGCGCTCTCTCTCTCTCGCTCTCTTTCTTCCACATCTCTCTTTCTCTCTCTGTCGTTGTGACATCTTCAGACCAGTAATGCACTGGAAGCACTGCCGATGCCAAAGGCAGATTCACAGTATGATCAGTCTGTTGAGGTAAAATGGCATGCTTTTATGAAAATATATAAGTATACCTTGGCATGATAATCAAACTCTATACTTATATTATGATTCTACATCAAACGACTTGCTGATATACTGTATTACATTAGCATTGATCATGTCAATGATTGCTATTAGTGTGATATTTTAAAAGAGAAGGAGGAGAAAGGGGGAAGGGTGTAGTTCTATGATGGTTCAATGAAAAATGTCTCAATGGATTGCAGATTAGTAACTATCTGCAAAAGTATGGAGAAATACAGGTATGCGGAATACTGCAGTACTTAACCTAGTTTGAGTGAGACTGAATAAGGCTCTACAGACCAAACCATAGAGTCATGTGTCATTTTACCAGAACATCCCCCTGCTGCCCTTAATCTAACAATACACATACCCTGGTGTGTTTGACATCTTAACTCAAAATAAAGAAAGTTTTTGTGTTATGATATGATATGTTTTCTCTCCTTCTCTATCAAAGAGCAGTCAGTCACTGTGGTGATATAAATCAATCCAGCGCTGCCGCTTTGTGAAAACACGCCGCTTTGTAAAAACACAATGATTAGGCTGGTGCACGACAGTTGGAGGGGAAAGCATTACATTTCCCTGGCTACAAAGTTAACATTGATTCCGATATAAGCACGTGTCTGTGCGTAACAACGATTACCTTTTAGTAGATTTGAAAAACTAATTTGACACCCATTAAAATAAAAATGTTCCTCTCCGGAGGAAGTGAGAGAAAGTCTATTTGGACACAGGGAGCCATTAATACCTCACACTGTTACTCTACAGCAGCCCGGCATAGGGCCAGCAGTAAAACAATCCTGGGTGAAATAAAACGGCCCACTCAATGGACTAGGAATTGCTAATCGATTTTGACCATTGAATCTAACAGGCTAATAATTGTAAATTATTTTGACCATTGAATCTTACGGACTAAGAACTGCAAATAGATTTTGACAATTAAACCATAACCTTAAAGATGTACTACACAGAATTCACTTTGCTATTTCCTGACTGCTAAAATTCTATTATACAATGGTTGGGTCTAATCCTGGATGCTGATTGGTTAAAACCGCATTCCAGCCGGGTCTATTCCACAAGTTACCACCGCCTAAGTCTATGACATTGAAATGCCTATTTACTCTGTTCCATCTGACTGCGCAATCCATTGTCTCATCAGCTCAGCCAGGCAATAGTTATACTGTACTAGATCTCCACCTATTTCTTTAAGATTTGTAATAACCTTGCTGTCTTTCTCTCCGATATTTGCAACATTGTTTCAATATTTAAATTCGATCTCCAGCTGTCCTATGGTAATGAACGTGTCGGGGTCAGGACGAGACAGACAGGCTGGCAGCTTTCCTCAGCCAGTTGAAAACATGAATCAGCATAATTTTTATGTATACAGTATTTACAAATAAATGTCAACAGTGTAGGTCGCATCTCTGGCAACCGAACAGATAGAACGAATGACCAGCCGGCTTGGGTAGCAACCCTAGATTTGTGTTGGGACTTTATCTCGTGGAAGGATGAAATAGTATGAATAAATTCATCAAAATAACGTTTTTAATGAAAATACAGGGTATGTCAATCATTATTTAAATATGTTGGTAACCCGTTGTATAAAAGTGGCTTTATCTCAGGCCTAATAACACCCATGCGAATATATCCTCCAAACACCGGCTCCTCAAGCTTTTCCACTTAAATAGTTCGCCTAATTTCAGTTCATGTGACAAACAAGCAAGTATAGTCTAGAGAGTCATTGAACCATCTAAACCACTGTGAAATATATTTTCCATAACCAAAAAGATTGTATTTTGTGCAGAAGACTGAAAGCAAAAGACGCAAAAATGAAATTTAAGAATGGGAAACATAGAAAATTGCACATAAAACAGATATACCCCTTCTTAGACTTGCTTTCAATGAGAATGACAGATCTATAACTCACATTTCTGTGTGATTTTGATTTACCCATTTTTCTCCCCAATTTTATGGTATCCAATTGGTTGTTACAATCTTGTCCCATCACTGCAACTCCCATACGGACCCGGGAGAGGCGAAGGTCGAGAGCCGTGCATCCTCCAAAACACAACCCAGCCAAGCCTCACTGCTTCTTGACACAATGCTCGCTTAACCCGGAACCCAGCTGCACCAATTTGTCGGATGAAACACTGTACACCTGGTGACCGTGTCAGCGTGCATTGCTTCTGGCCCACCACAGGAGTCGCTAGTGAGCGATGGGACAAGAACATCCCTTTAAACCCCCTATGCTCCTTTGAGACCCCTCTTTCAAAGTCACTGAGATCTCTTATTTTAGCCATGGTACTCGGCGCAAAGGGTCAATATCAGGGGATATCTTTAACTTCTTAGGGAGCTGCAGCAGTGACGGTTTTGGAGAGTCTGGCGTGCCCAAAGTAAAATGCCTGCCACTCAGGCCCAGAAAATAGGATATGCACATAATTAGTACTGTTGGATAGGAAACACTCTGAAGTTTCTAAAAGTGTTAAAATAATGTATGTGAGTATAACAGAACTGATATAGCAGGCAAAAACCAGAGGAAAATCCATCCGGATTTGCATTTTGTTTTGTACATGACCTTTTTCTCCAGGCTGCCTATTGATTTCTATGTTATCTAGGACAGAGACTGCAGTACCTATGGCTTCCACTAGATGTCAACAGTCTTTATATAGTGTCTGGAGCTCTAGCACTAAGCAGAACGGATAGGAAGAGGAAGTAGTGAAGGGTACACTTTTGTCATCAACGTTTGACGGGCGCGAGATTGTGAGCGCGCCCCACTTTATTTTCCTTTCCTATTGTTCACGTTATCGTCCGGATGAAATATTACAGTAAATATACATAAAAGGATATCTAAGGATACATTAAAAATGATGTTTGATTTGTTTGTAGAAAGTTTATAGGTATAATTTGAACGTGTTCTCTTCACGGTTCAATGGGCAACTCAACGGTGGATTTTCTGATCATAACGCGCCAACCAAATGGAGATTTATGGATATAATAAATTACTTTTTTTTCTAACAAAAGAACCATTGGATGTCTTCGTGGAACACTTGGGAAGCCTTCAGCAGACGTTCTTCGAAAGGTAAGTGATATTTTTTAGCTCTTATATGGGTTTTGTGTGACCCGCGCTGGATATGAATTTATGCTAATGTGGAAAATATTTGAGGTGCTATCCTCAAACAATCAAATGTTGTGCTTTCGCCGTGAAGCCTTTTTGAAATCTGACAACGCTGTGATATTGCCAAGAATCAGAGCTTTTGATGACTATGCAACACTTGTATATTGATGAACATTTCACCCGCTAGCGCGCCACTACTCCATAAGTAGTTAACCTGTTTGGGCTAGGTGGACCACTAGCGGTGAAATGCAGAGCACCAAATTCAAATTACAAAAATAGTAATATTAAACATTCATGAAAGTGTTGTACACCATTATTTAGCTTAGAATCTTGTTAATCTAAAAGCGTTGTCAGATTTCAAAAAGGCTTTACTGCTAAAGCATAGCATTTGATTGTCTGAGGACAGTGCTCAGGATATTTCCTCAATTAACATAATTTCATAACCAGCACAGGTGTCACAAAACAAAAATAGCGATAAAATAAATCACTTACCTTTGAAGATCTTCCTCTGATGGCAATCCCAAGGGTCCCAGGAACACAAAGAATGGTCGTTTTGTTCAATGAAGTCCTTCTTTATATCCCAAAAAGTCAGTTTAGTTGGTGCCATGGAGTTCTGTAATCCAGCCATTCAACATGCAGACAGAGAAATCCCAAAAGTACTGGTTAAGTTCGTCCAAACAAGTCAAACAATGTTTCTAATTAATCCTCCTTTTGTCAAATATCTAAATGAATGGTAATATTTCAGACGGAGAATAGTCTGCTCAATAGGAAAGAAAAATAATAAGGAGCGGGCACCTATTCACGCAAAACAGTAGTGTCCGTTTCAACAGCCACTTGTAAGAACTTCTATTTCTTGTTCGTTTTTCAAAAAACAAGCCTGAAACCATGTCTAAAGACTGTTGACATCTAGTGGAAGCCATAGGATCTGCAATCTTGGAGCTAATTCCCTCTATAGACAATAGCAAGTCAATGGAAATACTGTGACATCAAAAAACACATTTTCCGGATGGATTTTCCTCTGGTTTTTGCCTGCCATATCAGTTCTGTTGTACTCACAGACATTATTTTAACAATTTTAGAAACTACAGAGTGTTTTCCATGCATTCATAGAAACACTTCAGAGTGTTTTCTATGTTTTCTATGTATATCCTAGCTTCTGGGCCTGAGTAACAGGCAGTTTACTTTGGGCACTTCAGACTCTCCGTACTTCCGAACACTGCCAATAGCCCGTAGAGGTTATCTATATTTTTCCAGATAACTGACATTTTATTAGATATAAGGAGTAGACATGCTCCAGATACACATGTCCTTCATTTCATATACGGAACTAGGATATTCTCAGCTTCTGCATGCATCCAAACCAGACCTCAGATATCTCCCTGCTACCGTATGAGTCCAGGGAGATATATGGGGTGAGATAAGTTCAAGACATGCACCCGATGCGCGTGCATCCGCTTACATATTTGTAGAATAACTCCAGAAAGCTGACCTGCCAGTCCATCTGCAAATCTGTGGGTCAAAACCACCGAAATATGCTATAAAACTCAATGTTATCAAAAACAAAACAGCTGATAAAAAAACATTAAAAAATAATCAAATATGTTGACCCTAAGCATGCTGAAAATTTCACCGGGTTGTGTCGGGAGTGGCCTGCTAGCGTGCCGCTACTCCCTAAGTAGTTAACAACACTACATTTTAGCCACAGACGCAAACATGTCACTTTTTTAATTGCAATTGCTAAAGATTGAACAGCAAGAGCTTAAACTGCTATTACTACTCAGGATGAGAATAAAAATAAGACTGAGACAGCGGCAAGTTCGTCCACTAAATACTACAAGAGAGGATGATGGAGAATACACATTTCCAACCTATGCAAAGCATTGACGAGAAAATACATTTTTAATACTTTTGGGTGTCGGTTGCCAGATTTGACGACTTTCTTCAGCGGGCTTGCCCCTCACATCTCCCACGAGAGAACTCACCACTTGCCCATAAGTGCTGCAGAAAGCCTGTTTGTGACCCCTCGGTTTTTGGCGAGAGGCAGAACAGCTGCGAGTTATAAGCTAGGAATCTCGATAGTTTGTGCCATCGTCACGGAAGTGTGCCAGGCTATCTGGCATGTCCTGAAGGAAGATTTTATTGATAAATCCGCTAAATGTAATACTAATGGAAGCTCTTCTTTTATTCAAAGGTACTTCATGACGCCAAGATGATCTACAACTACCGCCACTCAAGAGCCAGAACAATTTTAGAGAACTGCTTTGGGATCCTTGCAGCAAGAATGGGGGATCCTGGGACGAGCCCTCGAGGTTGTCTCAGAGAAAGCTGAGGCCATTGTGAAGGCCTGCGTGGCCCTCCAATTACATTTGCACCAGACACTGACAACACAGACAGTGGGGACCTACTTCCAAGAGAGTGGAGACAGGTAGTACATGGGTGGTCCAGCTTCCTTTGAGGGCTCCCGAGTGGCGCAGTGGTCTAAGGCTAACTGCATCTCAGTGCAAGAGGTGTCACTGCAATCCCCGGTTTGGGACTGCAGTGCATCACATCTGGCTGTGATTGGGAGTCCCAAAGGGCAGTGCACAATTGGCTGTCATTGTAAAAAAGAATTTGTTCTTAACTGACTTGCCTAGTTAATAAAAAAAATATCAAGTCTACAGATGTGCGCAACAACCTCATAGACTACTTCCTCACCAGCAGGTCAAGTGTCTTTCGAGGATTCTGCTATCACACGTGGCGCCCTACAATAAATGTTGGAGTGTGGTTTGGAAAAAATGCCCACACATACGTTCTCTTCTTCTTGTTGATGACTGTCTATATGTCATGTTGTGAGCTACACACTTGGTTTTGCTGTTTGGAATGTGCTGTTTTGCTTATTCACGCTTTACAAATCACAATAATGGGTGCTATAATGACAGTCACTTCTTCCTTGTGTTGTTTTAGTTTTTCAATTCTTTGGGAGGCTAGACCATCAAACCTAACCTTGTGTTATGTGTAGTGGCCTTTCAATAAGGACTTTCCTGCTTTGGTACATGGGTGAGTGTCCAGACAATAAGGACAGACCCCCATTAATCTACATAGGACATGAACAAAGAAGTACAGGTGCCCTGCAAAAGTTTTCATCCCCCTTGGCATTTTTCCTATTTTGTTGAATTACAACCTGTAATTTAAATGGATTTTTATTTGGATTTCATATAATGGACATTCACGAAATAGTCCAAATTGTTGAAGTGAAATGAAAAAAATTACTTGTTTCAAAAATTTCAAAACAAATAAAAACAGAAAAGTGGTGCGTGTACATGTATTCACCCCATTTGCTATGAAGCCCCTAAATAAGACCTGGTGCAACCAATTACCTTCAGAAGTCATATAATTAGTTAAATAAAGTCCACCTGTGTGCAATCCAAGTGTCACATGATCTCAGTATATATAAACCTGTTCTGAAAGGCTGCAAAACCACTAAACCCAACACCTCTCATCACCCCGAGAACACCATTCCCACAGTGAAGCATGGTGGTGGCAACATCATTGACTGATTCATAACAGAAATATTTTCTGCCACAAGTACAAATAACCAGACAAATACATTTGCTGACCTTGTATATATGTATTTGCTATTATAAGAGGAAAATAGTGCAATGTAAAATACAATGTAATACATTGGGTCGGGGAGATTGGTTGGAGGTTGATGGAGTTGCAGGGCAGAGAGCAAGGGTGCGCCTGGACGGTGGGTTGGGTGTTGGTGAGAAGGGCCTGGGCGTTGAGGAGAGGGGCCGGGGGGGGAAAAGAACCAGGCCGGGGAGATGATGAATCAAGGGGCAATGAACCTGTAGATGGGCCTTTAGGGCTCAGCTTCGTCTCTGGACTATGCAAAACATCACCCCCCTCCAACACCTACAAGCATATGGCAAATACATTAGAACACAATGCAGGCAATCTTAAAACATCTAAATGGGCTCCATTGAGTTAAAATATTTACCTAAAATAACTGATTTCATAAACATCTCAATCTAATTAACACACACACACAACACACTGTCTGTTTTCAGATGTTTGAACTAGCCCTGTTAATCATTATGATGACAATACAGGCACTGAATATTTCCCACTCACAATTTCTCCCATCCAGAAAAGAGCTGATTACACATGTTCTAACTAGCTCTGCTAAACATAAGATCCCAAACAGACACTGTACAAAAGGACTTAGCTGCATAATGGGTACATTCCACATTTGACAGTGTTTCACAATAACACGAAACCATTCCAGTTGTCTGACAATCGGTGGGAGACCCACAAGCGGCAGCCCCACTCCTCGTCTCCTTCACCCCTTTCAGATTGAAAACATACCGGTCCCAAATCTTTCTCCATGTTTCTTTGATATCAGTACTGGTGTTCAAATTTTGTGATATCTCCCTCCAGCAGCTTGCTTGCTTGTCCGAATACAACAGCATCGAAGGGTTGTAAAGGTTCTCGTATTGTCTCAACAGCTCGCACAGATGTTTCTCAAAACTGGGCAGAGACATAATTGCGTTTAACCTGTTACGGATCCAATCCCGTGAACGGGATCGATTTTGACAACATCCGATGAAATGCAGAGCGCCAAATTCAAATTACAAAAATACTCATTTCAAACATTCATGAAAATACAAATGCTGCACACCCTTCAAAAGCTTAGACTCTTGTTAATCTAACAGCATTGTCAGATTTCAAAAAGGCTTTACGGCAAAAGCAGAACATTTGATTGTCTGAGAACAGCACCCCCACTCAAAAACTCAATTAGTATAATAACATAACCAGCAGAGGTGTCTCAAAACTCAAAAATAGCCTAAAATAAATCGCTTACCTTTGATGATCTTCCTCTGATGGCATATCAATGCGTCCAGGTTACACAATAAAAGGTCCTTTTGTTCGATAAAGTTCCTCTTTATATCTATATAGCTCCGTTTGGTTGGCGCGTTTTGTTCAGTAATCCACCTGCCCAAAGGCTTTCATCCATGCAGACAAACGATATCCAAAAAGTACCCGTAAAGTTCGCCTAAAAAAGTCAAACAGCATTTGTAATCAATACTCAGATACCATGAAATGAATATACACTATAATATTTCAGACGGAATATAACCTGCTGAATAGAAGAGAAAAAGAACTGAGCGCGCATTCCCTGTTACTCGCGTCGTCTGGGCGAGTGGTTGGCTGATGTAAACTTTGTCTACAGAGTGCCCCATGGAGGCGGTGGGGTTATGGTATGGGCAGGCATAAGCTACGAAGATACTGTGACAAGAACCTGAGGCCCATTGTCCGCCCATTCATCTGCCGCAATCACCGCATGTTTCAGCATGATAATGCACAGCCCCATGTTGCAAGGATCTGTGCACAATTCCTGGAAGTTGAAAATGTCCCAGTTCTTCCATGACCTGCATACTCACCAGATATGTCACCCACTGAGCATGTTTTGGATGCTTTGGATTGATGTGTATGACAACGTTTTCCAGTTCCCGCCAATATCCAGCAACTTCACACAGCCATTGAATAGGAGTGGGACAACATTCCACAGGCCACAATCAACAGCCTGATAAACTCTATGTGAAGGAGATGTGTCGCACTGCACGAGGCAAATGGTGGTCATACCAGACACTGACTGGTTTTCTGATCGGCTTCCCTACCTTTTGTTTAAGGAATCTGTGACTAACAGATGCATATCTGTATGTGTCGCCCTGCATGAGACAAATGGTGGTCATACCAGATACTGACTGGTTTTCTGATCCACGCTCTTACCTTGTTTTTAAAGTATCTGTGACTAACAGATGCATATCTGTATTCCCAGTCATGTGAAATCCATAGATTATGGCCTAATGAATTCATTTAAATTTACTGATTTCCTTATATGAACTATAACTCAGTAAAATCTTAGAAATTGTTGCATGTTGCGTTTATATTTTTGTTCAGTGTAATTACTTGGTAGAATAAATGGATTCACATACAAAGCATAAAGCTTAAGTTACAAGGCACTACTGACGTTAACAAAGTATTATTCTAAGCGTATAGATCCTAAGGTTACAGTACTTTACCAGACAAAGCATGAACAAAGAAATGCCTACTAGGCTATAAGCCTAGAAGCCTAGGAAATGAGAATTGATCATTTCATCTTCCTCCATGGATAAGAGAGATAAAAAGGCATTTCCTTCCATTTGTAACATCTGTAACCTTCTCAATCCAAAACTATACCAAGTTTATAGTAACCCGATCACCAAGGCCCAATCTCCACAGGGATTCATAGCGTCTAAGGGCTTGTGTGGGGGATGAGACCAATGAAAATAAGACAGAATTCCTGAGAAGACAATAAAACTATTTTGCATAGAGTATTTCAGAGTTCACACTGTACAGTCGTGGCCAAAAGTTTTGAGAATAACACAAATATAAATGTTCACAAAGTCTGCGGCCTCAGTTTGTATGATGGCAATTTGCATATACTCCAGAATGTCATGAAGAGTGATCAGATGAATTGCAATTAATTGCAAAGTCCCTTTTTGCCATGCAAATGAACTGAATCCTCAAAAAAACATTTCCACTGCATTGTAGCCCTGCCACAAAAGGACCAGCTGACATCATCATGTCTCTCGTTAACACAGGTGTGAGTGTTGATGAGGATAAAGCTGGAGATCACTCTGTCATGCTCATTGAGTTCGAATAACAGACTGGAAGCTTCAAAAGGAGGGTGGTGCTTGGAATCATCGTTCTTCCTCAGTCAAACATGGTTACCTGCAAAGAAACACGTGCCGTCATCATTGTTTTGCACAAAAAGGGCTTCACAGGCAAAGATATTGCTGCCAGTAAGATTGCACGTAAATCAACCATTTATCGGATCATCAAGAACTTCAAGGAAAGCGGTACAATTGTTGTGAAGAAGGCTTCAGGGCACCCAAGAAAGTCCAGCAAGAGCCAGGTACGTCTCCTAAAGTTGATTCAGCTGCGGGATCGGGGCACCACCAGTACAGAGCTTGCTCAGCAATGGCAGCAGGCAGGTGTGAGTGCATCTGCACGCAAAGTGAGGCAAAGACTTTTGGAGGATGGCCTGGTGTCAAGAAGGGCAGCAAAGAAGCCACTTCTCTCCAGGAAAAACATCAGGGACAGACTGATATTCTGCAAAAGGTACAGGGATTGGACTGCTGAGAACTGGGGTAAAGTCATTTTCTATGATGAATCCCCTTTCCGATTGTTTGGGGCATCCGGAAAAAAGCTTGTCCGGAGAAGACAAGGTGAGCGCTACCATCAGTCCTGTGTCATGCCAACAGTAAAGCATCCTGAGACCATTCATGTGTGGGGTTGCTTCTCAGCCAAGGGAGTGGGCTCACTCACAATTTTGCTAAAGAACACAGCCATGAATAAAGAATGGTACCAACACATCCTCCGAGAGCAACTTCTCCCAACCATCCAGGAACAGTTTGGTGATGAACAATGCCTTTTCCTGCATGGTGGAGCACCTTGCCATAAGGCAAAAGTGATAACTAAGTGGCTCTGGGAACAAAACATCAATATTTTGGGTCCATGGCCAGGAAACTCCTCAGACCTTAATCCCACTGAGAACTTGTGGTCAATCCTCAAGAGGCGGGTGGACAAACAAAACCCCACAAATTCTGACAAACTCCAAGCATTGATTATGCAAGAATGGGCTGCCATCAGTCAGGATGTGGCCCAGAAGTTAATTGACAGCATGCCAGGGCGGATTGCAGAGGTCTTGAAAAAGAAGGGTCAACACTGCAAATATTGAGTCTTTGCATCAACTTCATGTAATTGTCAATAAAAACCTTTGACACTTATGAAATGCTTGTAATTATACTTCAGTATTCCATAGTAACATCTGACAAAGATATCTAAAGACACTGAAGCAGCAATCTTTGTGGAAATTAATATTTGTGTCATTCTCAATACTTTTGGCCACGACTGTACAGATAAAATTTACTGCAGAGATAATGCATCCATATAGATTGCATCATAGTTATCCTCCGTGAACAAGTTTCAGATAGATACCAAACATGGATAGCATTATTCTATCACACAGTCAATAGTCGGTCCTCTGGATACTGTAACAGAGAGAGACATTTTGGCCCCTCAGGCATTGTTCTTTGGGCATTGTTCTTTGTGCTTTCCTTGTGTTCCTGGACCATTTGCCATGCAACTTCAGATGACAGAGAACATAAATTAGGGCCAAGCCTACAAATGGGTGTATTGATGCACCATCCAAAGTGTAATTAATAACTTCACCATGCTCAAGGGATATTCAATGTCTGCCTTTTTTTCATCTACCGATAGGTACCCTTCTTTGCGATGCATTGGAACATCTCCCTGGTCTTTGTGGTTCTATCTGTGTTTGAAATTCACTGCTCTACTTGAGGGACCTTACAGATAATTGTATGTGTGGGATACAAAGATGAGGTAGTCATTTAAAAATCATCTTAAACAGTATTAGAGCAAACAGAGTGAGTAAATGCAACTGATTATGTGACTTGTTCAGCTAAATTTTACTCCTGAACTTTAGGTTTGTTATAACAAAGGCGTTGAATACTTAGTTGAATACTTGACTCAAGACATTTTACCTTTTCATTTTTTATTAATTTGTAAACATTTCGGAAAAACATAATTCCTCTTTGACATTATGGGGTATTGTGTGTTGGCCAGAGATGAAAAATCTCTATTTAATATGTTTTTAATTCAGGCTGTATCACAACAAAAACGTGAAAAAAGTCAAGAGGTGTGAATACTTTATGTAGGAGCTGTGTGTGTCCATTCTTTCAAAGTAGATTGTTTGAAATCTATTTTCTTAAATGTCAAGTTAAGGTAATACAGTCTTGAATTTGTAAAAGTATCAAAGAACAAAAAGAACAAATTCATGCCTATTTTATTTTCCTCTTCCCCAAATCCCAGGAACACATGTCAGTTTTTCCCAAGGTAGAATATTTTCCCAAGTTAAAGCATCAAAGTGACAACTCCATCACTGAAAGTAGTTTGTCCTCTGCAGTTCAGTGAAAATATTATGAGAAGCTGGAGAGGGAGAGAGAAGGAGAGAGGGGGACAGAGAGAGGGATGAATGACAGACAGCTTTGACATGCCAGAGCACTTAGACAATTACTAACAGTTTCTGCCAGTCACCACATCTGACACAGCACCAACATGGGGTGTGTAATTTTACACAATACTGCCAGGCATGGGTCACTTTAAAGGAACACAGGGAAACCCATTTCAGCTTGTATTTCAAGACCAATCATGCAATTTACCCCCCTGCCTCCTCTTCCTTACAAAAACATTATGTGCAGTTTAGAGTTTCACATGTGAAAATCATGTTTTCGTATGTGAAATGGCTGTTTTCACATGTTGAGCTTAAATGTCACATGTGAAACCACATTTTCACATGAATTGAAGGAGTAGTTCACTATTTTACAACTTGATGTTAGATGGTTCCTCATCCTGAAAGTAGTCTATGGACCAGGAGAAACTGTAATCCATGGTTCAGTGCTCATGATGTGATTTGAGAGGCTAGTTAACTTCTTAGGGAGTGCCAGCAGAGGTGACGGTTTTGGAGAGTCTGGCGTGCCCAAAGTAAAATGCCTGCCACTCAGGCCCAGAAAATAGGATATGCACAACACTCTGAAGTTTCTAAAAGTGTTAAAATAATGTATGTGAGTATAACAGAACTGATATAGCAGGCAAAAACCAGAGGAAAATCCATCTGGATTTGCAGTTTTTTTTGTACATGACCTTTTTGTCCAGGCTGCCTATTGATTTCTATGTTAACTAGGACAGAGACTGCAGTACCTATGGCTTCCACTAGATGTCAACAGTCTTTATATAGTGTCTGGAGCTCTAGCACTAAGCAGAACAGATAGGAAGAGGAAGTAGTGAAGGGACAACATTTGTCAACAACGTTTGACGGGCGCGAGATTGTGAGCGCGCCCCACTTTATTTTCCTTTCCTATCGTTCACGTTATCGTCCGGTTGAAATATTACAGTAAATATACATAAAAGGATACCTAAGGATACATTAAAAATGATGTTTGATTTGTTTGGAGAATGTGTATAGGTATAATTTGAACGTGTTCTCGTCACGGTTCAATGGGCGACTCAATGGTGGACTTTCTGAACCATTGGATGTCTTCGTTGGACACTTGGGAAGCCCTGAGCAGAAGTTCTTCAAAAGGTAAGTGATTTATTTTAGCTTGGGTTTTGTGTGACCCGCGCTGGATATGAATTTATGCTAATGTGGAAAATAGGAGAGGTGCTATCCTCAAACAATCAAATGTTGTGCTTTCGCAGTGAAGCCTTTTTTAAATCTGACAATGGTTTGATATTGCCAAGAATCAGAGCTTTTGATGACTACGCAACACTTGTATATTGATGAATGTTTAATAATTCCACTTTTGGATTTTGAATTTGGCGCCTTGCATTTCACCGGGTAGTGTCGGGAGCGGCCCGCTAGCGCACTGCTACTCCCTTAGTAGTTAAGGATCAAATAAACTCTACCTTACCTGACACCGTAGACCCACTTCAATTTGTTTACTGCCCCAATAGATCCACAGACAATGCAATCGCCATCACACTGCACACTGCCCTATCCCATCTGGACAAGAGGAATACCTACTGTACATCAGAATGCTGTTCATTGTCTGAAGCCCGCCCTGTGCAACTGGGTCCTGGACTTCCTGACAGGCCGCCCCCAGGTGATGAAGTTAGAAAACAACATCTCCACTTCGCTGATCCTCTAAACAGGGGCCCCACAAGGGTGCGTGCTCAACCCTCTCCTGTACTCCCTGTTCATCCATGACTGTGTTGCCACACACACCTCCAACTCAATCATCAAGTTTGCAGACGACAGAACAGTAGTAGGCCTAATTACCAACAATGACAAGACAGCCTACAGGGAGAAATTGAGGGCCCTGGCGAAGTGGTACCAGGAAAATAACCTCTCCCTCAACAAAACAAAGGAGCTAATCGTGGACTTCAGGAAACAGCAGAGGGAGCACGCCCCATCCACATTGACAGGATCGCAGTGGAGAAGGTGAAAAGTTACACGTTCAAGTTCAAATCTGAAATGGTCCACCCAAACAGACAGTGTGGTCAAGAAGGCGCAACAGCGCCTCTTCAACCTCAGGGGGCTGAAGAAATTCAGCTTGCTCCCTAAGACCCTCAGAAATGTTTACAGATGCATAATTGAGAGCATCTTGTTGGGCTGTATGACCACCTGGTATGGCAACTGCACTGCTCTCCAGAGGGGTTGGTCAAGACGAGGCATCTTATAGTTGTTTCCAGGTCTTGGTTTGCCCGCTCTGACTGGCCGTTGGATTGGGGATTAAATCCGGAGGACAGGTTGGCCGACGACCCAATAAGGGGTCAGAACACCTTCCAGAACTGTGGACCCCGGTCAGAAACCATGTCCACCGGGAGTCCGTGGGTCCTGAAGACGTGCTGCACCATGAGCAGGGCCGTCTCTTTGGCAGAGGGCATTTGGGGAGAGGGATGAAATGGGCGGCCTTGGAAAACCGATCCACTACTGTCAGAATGACGGTGTTGCCATCAGACGGAGGGAGCCCAGTGGCAAAGCCCAGGGAGATATGGGACCAGGGACGTTGAGGGACAGGTAGTGGCTGAAGGAGTCCAGAAGGCGCTTGCCCCGGAGTCTTATTCTGAGCACAAACGGTGCATGTAGCGACGAAGGCAGATGTGTCAGGAACCATTGTGGGCCACCAGAAATGTTGTCGAAGGAAGGCCAGGGTTCGACGGGAACCCGGATGACAAGTAAGCCTGGAAGCCATTCCAGGACACGGGACCGGACTGAATTAGGGACGAACAAACAGTTTGCCGGGCCCCCTCCAGGGGCAGGCTGGGAACGTTGTGCCTTGCAGACCAGGGTCTCAATACCCCGGCCCACAGCAGCCGCAAGGCATGAGGCAGGGAGGATGGTCTCGGAGTCAGAGGATGTGGCAGCGGGACTGTACAGGTGAGAGAGGGCATCAGGTTTAACATTCTTGGACCCTGGGCGATAGGAATTAGTGAAGTTTAACCAGAGCCCACCGGGCCTGCCTGGAGTTAACTACTTACGGAGTGGTGGCACTCCCGACACTACCCGGTGAAATGCAAGGCGCCAAATTCAAAATCCAAAAGTTGAATTATTAAACATTCATCAATATACAAGTGTTGCATAGTCATCAAAAGCTCTGCTTCTTGGCAATATCACAGCGTTGTCAGATTTCAAAAAGGCTTTACGGCGAAAGCACAACATTTGATTGTTTGAGGGTAGCACCTCCAATATTTTCTCCATTAGCATAAATTCATAAACCATCGTGGTTCACACAAAACACATTTCACAGCGAAAACAAATCCCTTACCTTTTGAAGAACTTCTGCTGAGGGCTTCCCAAGTGTCCAACGAAGACATCCAATGGTTCTTTTGTTAGAAAAAGTCATTTATTATATCCATAAATCTCCGTTTGGTTGGCGCATTATGATCATAAAATACAGCGTCCATTCGCCCATTGAACCGTGAAGAGAACGCGTTCAACCTATACCTATACACTTGTCTAAGAACAATCAAACATCATTGATAATGTATCCTTAGGAACACTTTTATGTATATTTACTATAATATTTCAACCGGATTATGAACTGGACGATAGGAAAGGAAAAAACCACAGCGCGCGCGAGCCCGTGAACGCGCATCCTCTTCTGTTTACATCCGTTGACCAGTTTGAAATTCTTCTTCTATTACCATCCAGAGCAACTATAACATCACCAAACACTGTCTAGAGACTGTTGACATCCAGTGGAAGCAATAGGTACTGCAATGTTACTCCCAGAAATGGCTGTTTTCAATAGGGAGGGGTTCAAAATGAGGCAATGTGTCAAAAACACTTTTGCCAGCTGTCTTTAAGGAGCCCAAAAGCGGACGATATAGGCAAGACAATATGAGTGTCTGTAATACAATTGTGAAAATCTTTGAAGTCTCACAAAGGATAGGTTATCATGATTAATACACGTATAGGATAAAAGACCCGGACTCACCCTCCGTAAAATGAAACCCGTGCGGTCTGAGAGGTTTTGGCAGTGGAGCCCTCGGCGAGGGAAAGACGTTTTTAAGGTGCTTGGCTGTGCGGAGATATTCCAAATTATTGTGGTCGTTCCAAACCAAAAACAGATATTATGCTCCCACCAGCCAGTGTCTCCACTCCTCCAGTGCCATCTTGACCTCCAGGAGTTCTTGGTTTCCCACATCGTAGTGTCTTTCTGCAGAGTTGAGACGATGGGATAGAAAGGCACAGGGAAGGAGCTTTTGGTCCTGGACGGATCGCTGGGACAGGATAGCCCCCACTCCAACGTCAGAGGCATTGACCTCAACCACAAACTGACGGGACGGGTCCGGATGGACGAGGATGTGGGCCGTAGTGAACCAATGCTTCAGGTCCACAAAGGCTCTGTCAACCCCTGGGGGCCACGTGAACGGTACCTTGGGAGAGGTGAGTGCAGAGATGGGGGCAGCCAGGGTGCTGTAGCCTTGAATGAAATGCCGGTGGAAATGGGCAAGCCCTAGGAAACGTTGTAGCTGCACCCTGGACGTAGGTTGGGGCCAATCCACTACTGCTTTCACCTTTTCTGGGTCGATCTGGACATTTCCTTCAGCGATGATATCGCAGGAAGGAGAGGGTAGAATGGTGGAACTCACATTTCTCTGCTTTCACAAATAACTGGTTCTCCAGGAGGCGCCAAAGGACTTGTCGAACATGGCGGATGTGTTCTTGGGCAGAATGGGAAAAAAATAGGATGTCGTCAAGGTAGACGAACACGAAATGGTGTAACATGTCCCGGAGCACATCGTTTTCCAGGGCCTGAAAGACCGCGGGGGCGTTGGTGAATCCAAACGGCATGACCAGGTACTCATAATGTCCACAGGCAGTGTTGAAGGCTGTCTTCCACTCATCCCTTTCGCGTATCCGAACCAGGTGGTAGGCATTCCAAAGGTCCAGCTTGGAGAAGATGGTAGCCCCCTGGAGAGGTCTGAAAGCCAAGGAGAGGTAGGGGGCAACGATTCTTGATCGTTATGTCATTAAGGCCCCGGTTGTCAATGCACGGACGCAGGGTCTTGTCCTTCTTTTCCACAAAGAAAACCCTGTGCCGGCAGGGGATGCAGAAGGATGGATGCCTCCAGCAGCCAGAGAGTCCTCAATATACTCCATAGCCTTGGTCTCCGGGCCGGATAGGGAATATAGCCGACCACGAGGCAGTGTGGTGCCTGGGAGAAGGTCAATGGCACAATCGTAGGGACGATGCAGGGGAAGAGAAGTAGCACGTGCCTTGCTGAAGACCTCCAGGAGGTCATGGTACTCTGCGGGGACGGAAGAGAAATCCGAGGCTTGACTTAAGCCCTGAGGAGGCCGCCTCGAGGAAGGCTGCACTACTTTGAGGCAATGGGAATGGCAGAACGGACTCCAACCCAGGATGGAACTCGTGGTCCAGTCAATAACGGGTTTGTGTTTTTGGAGCCAAGAAAATCCCAACACAACAGGAACATGGCGGGACTCAATGAGGAGACGCTGTATAGCCTCACTGTGATTTCCTGAAACCCGCAAATTAACAGGAACAGGGCTGTGGGTAACTCTACCAATGGAGCAGACGTCCAGTGCTCTAGCGTCCATCGAAACAGAGAGTAGTTGAGTGGCGATACCTAATTCAGAAACTAGGGTAGGGTCCTAAAAACTCTCATCCGCCCCAGAGTCAATGAGCACCCGGAGAGACTTAGACTGGTCTCCTCACAGCAGTATCACGAAAAAGGAGTGCGGTTGATGGGATAAGGGAAATAGCCTGAAATTAAGAACAAACAACTATTGCACAGGACTTCCTCATCAGTTCTGATTACCATTAACGAGGGAATTGAAGAAACCATTCGCCAGATGTGGGAGCGAGTAGCCGGTCTCTTCACAATAGATTGTGATATGTGCGTTCTAGTCCAGGTTAATCTGAAGTGAGTGTGGATAGCGGGGAAAATCAAAACCATCCTTATTGGCTGACAGCCCTGGTTAGCTGTATGGTTGTAGAGTGACTACGCCAGTTCTAATGGACCTGGGCCTCCTACTGATGAGAACATACAGTTTGAGATAGACTCCTTAGAGATCTGAGTTGAGAAACGCATGCACGCACGACACACACACGCACGCACAAACACACACACACAGGGGGAGCTCAAACACATAACTGTCAATGGTGCAACATCTGATGATGCATCTCTCTGATGTGACAGAGAGGACCAGGTTTGCAGACCAGCAATGAAAAAGATGGATGGGCTGCTGTTTGACAACTGTTGTCTAGATACACATTGGAAAAGCTCTATAAGCAATCAAAACAACTCTGTTGTTGTTGTTTTTAATATTCCGTCTGGGTTTTTTTTATGTGTAAATTAATCGTTAGAGTAATTAGGGGATAATTTTTTTTTTCCTAAACGCGTTTCTGCCAAACAGATGAAAGAGGAAGGTAAGATCCCTCACACAAATGAAAGTTTATTTAGATGCACTTAACTGTCTATAAACAATTAGGCCATGCCATAACGATGTCTTCATTCACGACTTCTGAAACATATTTATCCTTCTTCACTTGTGTGCCTGCTGAACAATTATGAACAATCTTCATCTGCTAGGAACACTTCATGAATTTTACATTATCCCTTGTCATTACCATAACTACATTATCAAAGATATAAGGAGCCTTCAATGTTGCTATGTCTCTTAGATCTATTGTCATGAAAGTGGGTATCAGTCACCATTTAAAATTCACAAGCCATCCAACCTTAATGAGTGTATACTGTATGCTTGTCTGAGTGTATCGTCTGTGTAAATGCATCCGTGTAAGTGATCGTGAGGGGGGTTGTGTGTGTGTGTGTGTGTGTGTGTGTGTGTGTGTGTGTGTGTGTGTGTGTGTGTGTGTGTGTGTGTGTGCGTGCGTGCGTGCGTGCGTGCGTGCGTGTGTGCGTGCATGCGAGTGTCTGTGTGTGCGGGCACAGACACATCTATGTGTATAAAATAATGATCTTAATTTTCCCATCTCCATTGCACCAATGTCTTCATTTATCTAGTTTGTCTGATTCCTCTTCCTGTAAGTAGCCACTTTCCCCTGATTGGAATGCCATGTTTTCCTGTTCTGGCAGAGGCCATTAGGTCTGCATATAATGTACCTAGCATATGATAAAAAAAAGTGCTTTACATTTACATAATGCTTGGATGAGTGGGGAGAGAGTGTGTGCGACGTGAGTGCAGTTCACTCGCATGAGTTTGATTCATTAGTCAGAGGAGTTTGATGGACATCCAGGATGAGGTAGAGTAATTTACATTTCCTTCTAGCAGTTCTTCTCTCCCTCTCTCTCTCTCTCTCTCTCTCTGTGCACTGTGATGTCCTGTGAAGTGTAGAAATGAGGCATGGCTGTGTGTTGGCCTTCCTGCATCGCCAGCGCTTTAACAGACTGTAATTATGTTCTGCCAGAGACAAGATCAGTCTGAAGAACAAAGTGTGCAGGAAAACATTGGTACGTCTACTGGGATGATTTGTAAAAAATGTCTAAGAGACACAAATATACAGAAACACAAACACAAATGCAAAAAAAACACACACACAAACTAGCTCTGTCTCAGACATAAACATTCGCACACACACGTACACCATCTGACAATCATTCAGTAATACAACAAGTTTGTGTCTATCCCTGGTGGCAGTAAATTGGACGGTTGCACATTCATATTTTAATATGCTAATCACCCTATTATGGGTACAGGTATCCTGTTTAACAGCTCATGTGAAAGTGATTGGAGAGAAACATGCAGACTGAACTGATTTAAGGGTTTTTATCGTGTTACAGCTAACACGGACACATTCAGAATGGGCTGTTGTACTAATGGGGAGATAACACACACCATCCATCATGAGATGTCCTCTATGTGTGTTTTAAGTAACACAACATTGGGCCTGCAGCTATGGGAATAAACTTGAGGACTTGAAAGGAGACATCTAGGATCTAATGGAGAATGTATTAAACTTATTGAGCACACAGACAATAGTTGTCATTGGGAAACAGAAAAAACAACTAAAATGAAAAACCTGAATAAACTCATAAACACCACACATAAGTGTTCATTACAATTACTTTCGGTGTGTAGGCCATACAGGGAATGGTTACCCCATCTTTAACCTTCTTCACCCCCCCACCTCTTTCTTTATCTCGCTCTCACTCTCTCATTCTTTACCTCTCTCTTAGTTTCCGCCATACTGATTACCACACTGCCTGGAGATGCTGAATTTGAATTGGGGAGGCTCTCCTATCATTTTACCCATGTGAAAGTAATTATTTACAAATATGTTAGTGTTCAAGTGAAATAAAGGATGTTTTATTAGGGTTTATGTAAGGGATGATATGGAGAGCGTGGATAGGTCTTGATTTGGAATACGCTTATTACAGTAACTCAATCAGATTATTACACATCCATCTAGGTCGTACAGGAATCTGGGATTGAAGACCCTGGCCTGCAGTCAGTAATAACCCTATCAGATGACATGTCATGAGCATCTTTGTTTTGCATTTGGGGGACCCGTGGCCTGACCTGACAGGGCTGGCAGTTAGTGAATGTGATTAGCGAGACCGAAACAATGGAGCTACGGCGCTAGCATAGCTGTTGGCTGTTACTGTACTCAATAATGACAGGAACAAACCCCATTCTCCTCCATTATATTTCTTAAATTGGCAAATCTTCACGTAAATGACTCAGGTCTGCTCTTGTTTGGGTGGAGTGCAGGTTAACAGAGAGGGCCTGTGATTGCAGGAGACGGGATGAGGCCACTCGCAGGGGAAGCGGAGAGATGGATTGCACAGGAAGTAAAATTATTGTTTGTGCATATGGAGCTGCGGTAAAGTGTTTCCTGTCCTGTACAACTTGAAAATGTAAAACTACTCTGTCCGACAGAAACGAAGAGAGACTCATATGAGAACATTACTTTTTTAAATGCTAGAAAAATGTGCTCAATTAATAAATGAAGATCGTAAAATGAATGGTCTTAGCTAGTAGTTTTGGAACGGCCATTCTGGAGGAAATCTGTAGACATTAACGTAAGCTCCATATACAGTAAAGGACTGGTTTGCACAAAGTGTGCACCAGTTTTCACTTGCTTTTACTCAAGGGAAATACTGTAATCAAACCGGCCGAATAAAAAGCTAAAATAAAAGCTAAACCTGTTAAACTCTGGCGGTTGTTTTTGGCCCTGTACAGGGCCTGGCAAGTTTGGGGGGTACCCCACAAAAAAGAAACAAAAAAGTGACATATCAATTGAAAGCTACAACCCTTGTCTTTTTGGACAAGCTTGAAAATCTGGCAAGCTTGAAAATCCATTCAGACATTTTGGTACAGTAAGTCACTACCCAAACCAGATGCAACTGGTTTCAAGTGGCTAAGAGACGTCATGTGATCTCCTACTTTGTACAACATTTTTGAAATTTATTTTAAAAAATGTGAGCTGAAATTTATTGAGTCAGTAAGAATTCAACCCCTTTGTTATGGCAAGCCTAAATAATTTCAGGACTAAAACTATGCTTAACAAATCGCATAATAAGTTGCATGGACTCATTCCTTGTTCAATAATAGTGGTGAAGATGATTTTTGAATGACTACCCATCTGTGTACACCACACATGCAATTATCTGTAAGGTCCCTCAATCTAGTAGTGAATTTCAAGCACAGGTTCAATCACAAAGACCAAGGACGTTTTTCAATGCACCGATTGGTAAATGTGTAAAAATAAAAAGAGCAGATGCTGAATATTAAGCATGGTGAAGTTATTAATTACAGTTGCCCAGAGTTTAATGGTTGTGATATGACAAAACTTAGGAGCAACAACATTGTAGTTACTCCACAATACTAGCCTAAATGACAGAGTGAAAAGAAGGAAGCCTGTACAGAATCAAAAATATTCCAAAACATGCATCCTGTTTGCAACAAGGCACTTAAGGAATACTGCAAAAAAATGTGTCAAAGTAATTAACATTTTGTCCTGAATAAAAAGTGTTATTTTTGGGGGGGCAAATCCAACACATCACTGAGTACCACTCATTATATTTTCAAGCATGGTGGTGGCTGCATCAGGTTATGGGTATGCTTGTCATCGGCAAGGACTAGGGAGTTTTTTAGGATAGAAGAAACAGAATACAGCTATAAGCACAGGGAAAATCCTAGAGGAAAACTTGGTTCAGTCTGTTTCCAACAGACACTGGGAGATGGATTCACCTTTCAGCAGGACAATAACGTAAAAGAAGGCCAAATCTACAAGACGACATTGGATGTTCCTGAGTGGCCTAGTTACAGTGGATTGTGAAAGTATTCACCCCCATTCAGATTTTTTCCTATTTTGTTGCCTTACAACCTAGAATTAAAATAGATTTTTGGGGGGTTTGTATCATTTGATTTACACAACATGCCTACCACTTTGAGATGCAAAAGATTTTTTATTGTGAAACAAACAAGAAATAAGCGTGCCTAACTATACACCCCCAAAGCCAATACTTTGAGAGCCACCATTTGCAGCAATTACAGCTGCAAGAATCTATAAGCTTGGCACATCTAGCCACTGGGATTTTTTCCCATTCTTCAAGGCAAAACTGCTCCAGCTTCTTCAAGTTGGATGGGTTCCGCCGGTGTACAGCAATCTTTAAGTCATACCACAGATTCTCAATTGGATTGAGGTCTGGGCTTTGAGTAGGCCATTCCAAGACATTTAAATGTTTCCCCTTAAACCACTCAAGTGTTGCTTTAGCAGTATTCTTAGGGTCATTTTCCTGCTGGAAGGTGAACCTCTGTCCCAGTCTCAATCTCTGGAAGACTGAAACAGGTTATCCCTCAAGAATTTCAATGTATTTAGCGTCATCCATCATTCCTTCAATTCCCAGGCCCTACCAATGAAAAACATCCCCACCAGCATGCTTCACTGTGGGGATAGTGTTCTCAGAGTGATGAGAGGTGTTGGGTTTGGGCCAGACATAGCGTTTTCCTTGATGGCCTAAAAGCTGCATTTTTGTCTCATCTGGCAAGAGTACCTTCTTCCATATGTTTGGGGAGTCTCCCACATGCCTTTTCGCGAACACCAAACGTGTTTGCTTATTTTCTTCTTGAAGCACTGGCTTTTTTTCTGGACACTCTTCTGTAAATCCCAGCTCTGTGGAGTGGACGGCTTAAAGTGGTCCCATGGACAGAAACTCCAATCTCTGCTGTGGAGCTTTGCAGCTCCTTCAGGATTATCTTTGTTCTCTTTGTTGCCTCTCTGGTTAATGCCCTCCTTGCCTGGTCTGTGAGTTTTGGTGGGCGGCCCTCTCTTGGCAGGTTTGTTGTGGTGCCATATTTTTTTTATTTTTTAATAATGGATTTAATGGTGCTATGTGGGATGTTCAAAGTTTCTGATATTTTTTTATAACCCAACCCTGATCTGTACTTCTCTACAACTTCGTCCCTGATCTGTTTGGAGAGCTCCTTGGTCTTCATGGTGCTGCTTGCTTGGTGGTGCCCCTTGCTTAGTGGTGTTGCAGACTCTGGGGCCTTTCAGAACAGGTGTTTGTATACTGAGATCAAGTGACAGATTATTTGACACTTAGATTGCACACAGGTAGACTTTTTAATAGCAAAGGGGCTGAATACAATTGCACACACCACTTTTCCTTTTTTTATTTTTATTAAAGAATTTTTTGAAACAAGTAATTTTTTTCATTTCACTTCACTAATTTGGACTATTTTGTGTATGTCCATTACATGAAATCCAAATAAAAATCTACTTAAATTACAGGTTGTAATGCAACAAAATAGGAAAAACGCCTAAGGGGATGAAAACCTTTGCAAGGCACTGTAGAGTTTTGACTTCAATCAACTTGAAAATGGCTGTCTAGCAATGATCAGCATTCAACTTGACAGAGCTTGAAGAATTTTTTTAAAGAATAATGGGCCAATATTGTACAATCCACGTGTGCAAAGCTCTAAGGGATATACCCAAAAATAATCTCTGCCAAAGGTGCTTCTACAAAGTTTTGACTCAGGGGTGTATTTCATTTTTCAAAAAATTCAATAAATGTTTTCACTTTGTCATTTTTGGGTATTGTGTGTAGATGGGTGATCATCATTTTTTTTTTATTCAATACAGTTTTAATTCAGGCTGTAACGCAACAAAATGTGGAATAAGTAAAGGGGTATGAATACTTTCTGAATGCACTGTATATCATTCCTTTAAGATGGAAAATGAAGGCATGGCATGTTGCACAAGCCCTGCGCTTTTAAAATGATGGTGTTCCTATGGGATTTGCGCATGTTCAGATCGCCACCATTAAGGTAAAAAAAAAATTGGAGCATTAAATGGTGACATATTTTATTTCAAAGATAGACCTACAAATCTCTTATTCCCCAACATGGGGACAATTAGGATGGACGTCCCGAAGAAAACTGTATCTCGGGCTCTATAGTAGTCACATTGTTTCTGACATCTTTATCAGAATCTAACAGGACTAGCATGTGTTGGTAGGACTTATAGTTTTGAAACTATGTCCATAAGTCCTACTTATTGAGAGTAGTATACAATATTATGTTTGTTTAGAAAATGCCACCAGAGGGAGTCAGAGTTCAGGAAGATAAGAGAAAGACAGTAATGAAAATTATGAATAAATATTTTATGTTGTGGCTTAATATTTACTTAGTCAATATAGCCCTGAGAGTTACAGTATGTACAGTGGGAAGAAAAAGTATGTGAACCCTTTTGAATTACCTGGACTTAGCTTTTGGAGAAAATGTTTTCTGATATTCATCTACGTCACAACGGTCAGGAGGAATTTTGGACCATTCCTCTTTACCAAACTGTTTCAGTTCCACAGTGTTCTTGGGATGTCTGGTGTGAACCGCTCTCTTGAGGCCATGCCACAGCATCTCAATCGGTTTGAGGTCAGGACTGACTGGGCCACTCCAGAAGACATATTTTCTTATTTTCAAGCCATTCTGTTGTTGATTTACTTCTGTCTTTTGGGTTGATGTCCTGTTGCATTACCAAACTTCTGTTGAGCTTCAATTGGTGGACAGATAGCCTTACATTCTCCTGCGAAATGTCTTGATAAACTTGGGAATTCATTTTTTCGTCGATGATAGCAAGCTGTCCAGGCCCTGAGGCAGCAAAGCAGCCCCAAACCATGATGCTACCTCCACCATACTTTACAGTTGGGAAGAGGTTTTGATGTTGGTGTGCTGTGCCTTTTTTTTCTCTACACATAGTGTTGTGTGTTCCTTCCAAACAACTCAACTTTAGTTTAATCTGTAAAACAGAATATTTTGCTAGTAGCGCTGTGGAACATCTAGGTGCTCTTTTGCGAACTTCAGACGTGCAGCAATATTTTTTTTTGGACAGCAGTGGCTTCTTCCATGGTGTCCTCCCAAGAACAGCAATCTTGTTTAGTGTTTTACGTATTGTAGACTCGTCAACAGAGATATTAGCATCTTCCAGAGATTCCTGTAAATCTTTAGCTGACACTCTAGGATTCTTCTTAACCTCATTGAGCATTCTGCGCTGTGCTCTTGCAGTCATCTTTGCAGGACGGCCACTCCAAGGGAGAGTAGCAACAGTGCTGAAATTTCTCAATTTATAGACAATTTGTCGTACTGTGGACTTTCTTTGAGAGATACTTCTGTAACCCTTTCCAATTTTATGCAAGGCAGCAATTCTTAATCTTAGATCTTCTGAGATCTCTTTTGTTCGAGGCATGGTTCACATCAGGCAATGATTCTTGTGAATAGCCAACTCAAATTTTGTGAGTGTTTTTTATGGGGCAGGGCAGCTCTAATCAAAATCTCCAATCTCATCTCATTGATTCGACTCCAGGTTAGTTGACTCCTGACTCCAATTATCTTTTGGAGAAGTCATTAGCCTAGGGGTTCACATACTTTTTCCAACCTACACTGTGAATGTTTAAAGGATGTATTCAATATAGACAACAAAAATACAATAATTTGTACGTTATTAGTTTAACCTATACAAGCACCGGGGAAGTATTCGGAAGTTTGGAGAGTCTGGCCCAGAAACTAGGATATGCACATAATTAGTACTATTAGATGGGTAATACTCTGAAGTTTCTAGAACTGTTAAAATAATGTATGTGAGTATAACAGAACTGATATGGCAGGCAAACACCCGAGGAATTTCTGTCTGGAATTTACTTTTTTGTGACATGCCCTCACTTTCAATGGCTGTCTATGGGATTCTCAGTAAAATAGGACCCAGATTGCAGTACCTATGGCTTCCACTAGATGTCAACAGTCTTTGGACAAGGTGTCATGCCTTTATCATGGAAGACAACCGAACAGAAGAAGAATTTGTAAGTGGATAGAGGAAGTCACTTTAGTTTTTTGTGCGCGAGACCTTGTGTGCGCGTTTCTCTGTATTTTACTTTTCTATCGTTTAGGATATTATCCTTGTGAAATATAATCATTAATATACATAAAAGTGTACCTAAGGATAAATTATAAATGATGTTTGATTTGTTTGGGCAAAGTTGATAGGTATAATTTGAACGCTTTCTCTTCCCTGTACAATGGGTGAGTCGACGGGGGATTTTCTGTACATAGTGCGCCAACCAAACAGAGATTTATGGATATAAACAATGACTTTTTCTAACAAAAGAAACATGAATTGTCTTGCTTGGACACTTCGGATTGCCCTCAGCAGAAGATCATCAAAAGATAAGCAATTTATTTTAGCTCTTTTATGTGTTTTGTGAGACCCGCGCTGGTTATGATTTTATGCTAATGCAGAAAATATGTGAGGTGCTGTCCTCAAACAATCAAATGTTGTGCTTTTGCCGTAAAGCCTTTTTGAAATCTGACAACGCTGTGATATTGCCAAGAGTCTAAGCTTTTGAAGACTATGCAACACTTGTATATTGATGAATGTTTTATAATTCAACTTTAGGATTTGGAATTTGGCGCCTTACATTTCCCCGGGTAGTGTCGGGAATGGGGCGCAAGTGCTAGCGCCCCAATGATCCGTAAGAGGTTTTAAGCACACTGAGTTTGTCTATTGTTGTGACTTAGATGAAGATCAAATCAAATTTTATGTCAAATTTATGCAGAAATCCAGGTAATTCCAAAGGGTTCACATACAGTGGCAAGAAAAAGTAAATCAACATGCCACAGGGTGAAGAGGGGGTTTGTGTGACGATCCATTAACATTCTTACACACATAGCTTAACTCAAACAACACTTGTTGCCAGCAAACATCCAATGATATACAATAAACTGTATAGCCAATTAAATAATCAAAACAGCAATACATATATGCGCACATGCAAGCACGCACGTATGCCCACACACACACACGGCCGTGAACAGGGGAAAAGCAATAGAGACCCTAGGGCTGTTCAAACTTTGTAGCCCCTGCTTCAAAACTGACATGAAACAAATAATCTGACTAAAACCATAACCCTTGGTGACCTCGCTTGCTGCCTGATAATTGTCTGCTTTCATGACACCCTCCATCCAGAAAATGATCCCTGTGTTCTCAGGCCTGGTTGGTAGTATCAAAGGGGCTATTGCAAACAAGGTAGTCTTCACAAAGACTGGCTTCCAGAGGGAACTCTACAGCCCGTATTTATATGGCCACATGGATCTGTTCCCACATAAAAAATTTCAAAGAGAGTAAGAGAGGGAGAAAAAGAGATCATAGCAAACAGACCAGTTACATACTGGTCAGGCCAATCACAAACAAACGCTTGATCACACACGCATGCAAGATGGCGCCAACAGACACAGTTACCCTGTCTCTAGCTCCTAGTTTTGTTTTTGGTGTTATATCTTACATTATTTGCTCAGAATGATTATGGTATAACTACCCATAACCGACAAGAACTTCTGGACATTAGATCGGTGATCACTCACCAAAAATTTGACTTTTGTTTGTACTACCCGAAGCAGCTCCATTCATCCTGGGTGCTCTCCCAAAAAGATGGCGTTCTAGTCAGACTCCGAAAGAGGGCAAACCACCCACCGCTTCCGATTATATTACTTGCTAATGTACTGCATTTGGACAAAAAGATAGACGAGCTCAGGGCGAAAGATACACAAAAAATTGTAACATAATTTGTCTTACTGAGACATGGCTCTCCCCGTCAACATTGTCTCTGTCTGTACAGCCTGCTGGATTCTCTGTACAGGGCATTGAAAGGACGAAAGAACTCTCTGGGAAAAGTAAAGGTGCAGGGGTATGTTTCATGATAAATTACTGATGGTGTGATTGTGGTAACACACAAAAACTGAAGACCTTTTGCTCATTGGTTATTGTCATGGCCTTTTGTATCCCCCCTCAAGCCGACACCATGATAAGACTCAAGGAACTGTACAGGACTTTGAGCAAACTGGAAACCGCATATCCTGAGGCTGCATGTGTTGTAGCTAGTGAATTTAACAAAGGAAATCTGAGAAATTATCCAGGAATTCCACCAACATCTTACACGCAGAGAGAGGACGATTGTCCATTGTTATTCTCCCTTCCTCCCCCTCCCCCTCCCCTCCCCTCCTTCTGCAAGTCAGTTCACGCCTCCATTCTGCTCCTTCCCGCCTATAGGCATAACTTTAAACAGGAACCACCCTTGGTAAGGACTGTTCAATGCTGGTCTGAGCTACCAGTATGCAATTCCTATGGTTTCCACTGGGTGTCGGTAGTCGTTGTTAAAGGTTTCAGGCTTGTTTCTTCCAAACGAGGAAGAAATATGAGTTTTACCACAGGGATACAGACTTGGAAATGTGTGTATGCGCCTGCGACGAAGAGGACACGCACCTGCTAATATCGTTTTCCTATTGAACATACTTCTTTGCGTATGAAATATTATAGTTTAATTACATTTTAGGGTATCTGAGGATTAAATAGAAACGTAGTTTGACTTTTTTTAACAAAGTTTAGCGGTAGCTTTTAGGATTCCTTTCTCTGCATGTTGAACGAGTGGATCACTCAGATCGATGGCGCCAGATAACCTGACTTTTTTGGATATAAATAAGGATTTTATCTAACAAAACGACACTACATGTTGTAGCTGGGACCCTTTGGATGACGAATCAGAGGAAGATTTTCAAAAAGTAAGTGAATATTTAATCGCTATTTGTGAATTTATGAAACCTGTGCCGGTGGAAAAATATTTTGATGTGGGGCGCCGTCCTCAAACAATCGCATGGCATGCTTTCGCTGTAAATCAGACAGTGCAGTTAGATTAACAATATATTTAAGCTTTTAACCGATATAAGACACTTGTATGTACCTAAATGTTTAATATCCATAATTTTTATGATTATTTATTGAATTGCGTGCCTTATTAAAGCAAGCGGGATGCCTTATTAAAAGAGGTGTTTTCTGTTTTACTTTGCTGAAGCTTGAATTGTTTACCGTGTGCGTTCGTTTCCTGAGTGATTTTTCGAGACTTAGTTTTTGTTGTTTTCCCAGTGTTACTATGATCCTTCCGTTACTGTTTCTCAGTAAAGTCTTATGTTTATCCTTAACCGCTGATTCCTCGTCTGGTCTCTTCTCTGCACCTGGGTCCAACCTCACCATGTCACAACAGGACTGTTTTCATCACATGGACTGGGAAAAGTTATGGTTTGCCTCTGGTAATAACATTGACCACTTCACTGGATCTGTAACTAGGCTCATCAGGAAGAGCATAGAGGATGTTGTTCCTACTGTGACTATTAGAACTTATCCAAACCAAAAACTGTGTATAGATGGCAGCATTTGCACAAAACTGAAAGCACAAACCACCGCATTTAACCACGGTAAGGTGACTGGGAACATAGATGGGTACAAACAGTCCAGCTATGACCTCTGTACATCAATCAAAGTGGCTGAAAGACCAGACAGGGAGAAAGAGGAGTCAAAATTCAATGTCTCAGACACGAAATGCATGTGCCAGAGACTTCGTGGATTGTAAAGGGAAAACCAGACATGCCGCAGACACCGACACTTCACTGCTAGACAAGCTACACACCTTCTTCGCAAGCTTTGTGGAAAACAACACAGAGCCGCAGTCGTGGGTCCCCGCTGTGCACAAGGACTGCAGGTTCCCGATCTCTGTAGCAGACATGAGTAGAACTTTCAAGCATGTTAACCCTCGCAAGGCTGCCAACCCTCCCAAGCCACGTCCCCAGAGCATGCGCAGACCTGCTGGCTGGAGTGTTTACAGACATACTCAACTTCTACCTATCCCAGTCTGTTGTCCCCACTTGTTTCAAGATCTCCACCATTGTTCCTGTACCCAAGCAAGCTAAGGTAACTGAACCAATGAGGCTAGTCAAGGACCATATCACCTTCACCACTACAATTTGTATACCGCCCCAACAGATCCATTGGCAACGCAATCGTCATGACACTGCACATCGTCCTATCCCACCTGGACAAGAGGAATACCTATGTGAAAATGCTGTTCATTGACTACAGCTCAGCCTTCAACACCGTAATGCCCTCCAAGCTCGTCACTAAGCTCAGGGTACTGAGTCTGAACTCCTCCCCGTGCAACTGGGTCCTAGATGGGCCAAACCTAGGTGGTAAGGGTAATGTAGTTCACGTTGATTCTCTTGGACCCGTTCTGACATTTCTTGATTTCTTTCGATTTTTTGTGTATTTGTCAATTTTGGGGAGTAGTGAACTACATTTTGCAATAACTTGGTGGTAGTTGAACTAAATTACAATCAAGGTAGTGTTTTCAATAGGAAATCTATTTTTTGCCATAAAGCGGTGTAGCTAACTACTGGAACAACACACTTCCTTGTTTCAAACAGGATCTATTAAAGATGAAATAACTTTTTGCACTCCTCTCCCTCAGATGTTGAGAGAGAGAACTGCAGCCAGTGGTACCGGCTGTATATATAGATATGTAGCGAGGCGCTAACAGTGACGTGTTTGCGGGTAAAACTTTGTGCCTCTCCCACGCCGCATCCCTTCAGACATGGAAAAAGTGTTCTGGCCTCCAACTGCAATGTTGTGTGGCATATATATCTTTAATTAGGCTTCAAAACAACAGCACAGAGGTGAAAACACAGACACACAGTCTTTATGATGACTGTGGATTCAAACAAAAATATCTACTCAAGGAATCAGACTGACAACTTTCAGTTAGCTTTTTTACAACCAAATCAAAAAAGAATTGATGTAAATGGCATATTATAGAAAGGTCCAGACACTTTTTTTGCGATTTCACTTGTTTTTCACTTACTTCAACCACCGATGAATTTCCTCTTTGTGAAGTAGGGGGGCTATGAAAAAACATGAACAAATGCTCCAAAAACACCCAAATATGTTCTTTTAGAAACAGAAACACTCTCAGTTTAGTGATGTAGGTTTTTAGAAGTTGTTCACATGAAATTGTGTCATTCCGAATTCTTTCTGCAACATTTTACATTTTGTGCGAATCGAGCTGTTTCATTCTCTGTGCAGTCTGCTGCTACAGGTAACTACCAAAATAAAGGAAATACCAACATAAAGTGTCTTAATAGGGTGTTGGCCACCAGAACAGCTTCACTACCCCCTTGGCAATAGATTCTAAGTGTCTAGAACTTCCTGTGTGGAAGCACCTGCTTTCAATACACTTTGTAACCCTCAGTTAATTGTTTCCTTTATTTTGTCAGTTACCTGTAGAATGAACAGAGGGAAAGGGGGATACCTAGTCAGTTGTACAACTGAATGCGTACACCTGAATGCATTAAACTGAAAGGGTTACTGGCCCAACAATAACCAGTAGCTACCTGCCGCCCCTCGAGTCGCAACAAAATGGAATATAATGTTGTGGATAAAATTTGGAATTACACAATTTCAAGTGTACAAAATGTAAAGACCTGCATCACTTTACTGAGCGCTTTTCTGTTTCTAATTGGATGTATTTGGGTGTTTTTGAAGCCTTTTTGTTTTTTCAGATGAGGAAATTAATAGCTGATTAAGGGGAAGTTTCTCAAAAACAAGTGAAATCGCAAAAAAAGTGTTTGGACCCTTCTATAACATACCTTTACATCAAAGCGATTTGGTTGTAAAAAAGCTCAATTCTCCTTTAAAGTCCATCTAATTCAAATTATTATTGGTACCTTAGTTTATTGGAATAATGATAAAGTCAGTGACGCAGCGTTATCAAAATAGTTAATGTTTTATCTACGATACCATCTTTTCATGAGCATTGGTTACGATGGAAAACGACATTCTGCCTGATGAGCATTCCACTTAAAAGGCACAACTCAATTTACCACCAGATTCCCCATCTCCCATTGGAAGTAATCTGGTCCGGGCTGTGCTTTTCAAATCACAATTGAATTCATCTTTCACAGCCTCGTCTAATATAGGTGTTTCTCTAGTCAAATCAGCCCCTCATAATGCATTCATCAATATAATATAATACAGTCAAGCCGCAAGGGACAGACAGTGAAGTAACTTAACAGGGACAATCTGTTTTCATGAGCTTGTAGCACATTATGTACCTGTGACATTTATTAGCAGTACTGCAGAATTGGGGGAGGACATAAACAGTAATCACACACACACACACACACACACACACACACACACACACATGGAAACAGTGTACACAAAAGCAACACACACATGTTCACGTGGCCACGCACCCATCCCCCCCACACATACACACATTCTCCCCCGAACAAACCCACACTAGAGGTAGTTTTTTATTATGTGGTGTGTGTGAAGGCTCAGTCCTATTTGCTATCCCTGTGGGTTTGGAGGCGTTAATATTCCTATAGCACCTCCACAATGGCTCGCTATAGGGCTTCATGGCCCCTACTTCAAACAAACAGCCAGTTTGTGCTGCTTTGATTAACAGTTACTCCATACAAGCAGCAATATCCATTTGACATAATTGGAGGAATGGAAATCATCATGAACACATTAACGAGCAATGGGGGGTGTGCGTGAATCCCTCAAAGGAAAATTATTTTTTTGATGCTCTCCACACGTGTGTTTATTGTAAATATGGGTAATCTTCTATCCAGCCTTGTTCAAAGACAACCACAGAGGCCTTGTCTGGATTCACGCTAAATTGTTTTCATCAACTCCTTATTTGTTGTGAGCTGTTTTGCATTTTAGTCACCTACAAATGAAACATATAGAAATGGAAGCACTTACGCTCATTGTTGCACATAAAAATATACATTTCCATCGTCGTACCCTTTACACTCGTGGGAATTGGCCTATTTGGATATGGCTAAATTGAAATGTCGGCTAACTCTGTAAAGAACAACCCATGTCATCTTGTAACTGTACATGATGATGATCATGAAATCATAGCGGTATTTACTATAATCCTCAACATCTCATCTTTCAAAATACATTGAGTCCTCTTAATTTAAAGCACACAAAAAAAAGAGTTGCTCAAATAGCAGGAGGGGTGGGGGCAACTTCTTGTCGCGTGCGGTGCTTAAGTTCAGAACGGCTGTCAGTCAAAACCCATACAGTGATGTGAAGTGCAGAGCCTGAGCTCTGACGTTATTTTTAACATGTTACTGTACAGTCACTGCGTTCCAATTTAGGCGCTTATCAGTGCCAAAATCTGCCATTTTCAACCCGTATACGGGTACGAGTGTAAAGGGCTACACTTGATGAACCACTACACCGGTGCAATTCACCTGTCACCTGGTTGTCATGGTTACAGCATATGAGATCCCTCATACCTCTCCTGTGCTTGGAAGTGAGTAGTGACAAGATTAGTGCAATGTTATCTAGTGGAAAAGACTATGGAGTAAATAAGGAGGATATAGACCAGTCAAGTTAAGAGCCTCCGAACTTATAGGGGGCATGATACCAACTAGGTACAACTACAGGTTGAGTATAACTGACCATCTATTGTGGAAAGGTATTTGCCATAAATTATTAAATTAAGCTCTGTTGACATGTTCTACCTTTTAGCTCCGATCCTGTAATAATTATTTTATTCAGAAGGAAAGAAATCTCCTGTCAGATTGCAGTTTCCTAATCAACTTAAGTTAAAGTTCAGAGTGACTCGATATAACACTACACTATTGTAAAACAAAAACAAACAATCATCCATCACACCTCATTTTGTCTATTTTGTGAACAGACATACAAATCAAATCAAACTATTTGTCACATGCGCCGAATACAACAGGTGTAGAACTTATCGTGAAATGCTACCTTACAAGCCCCTAACCAACAATGTAAGTACTTTTTTTTTTACTAAAGTTACAAATAATAAAAAGTAGCACAATAAAATAACAATAACAAGGCTACATACAGAGGGTACCGAGTCAATGTGTCAGTCTGTAATTTGTACATGTAGGTAGGGGTAAAGTGACAGATAATAAACAGCTAGTAGCAGCAGTGTAAAAACCTTTGACAACCCCCCCCCCCCCAATGTAAATAGTCCAGGTGGCTATTTGAATAATTGTTCAACAGACAAATGGCTTGGGTGTATAAGCTGTTAAGGAGCCCTTTGGTCCTAGACTTGGCGCTCCGGTACCGCTTGCCGTTCGGTAGCAGAGAGAAAAGTCTATGACTTGGGTGACTGGAGTCTTTGACCAATTTTTGGGCTTTCCTCTGATACCGCCTAGTATATAGGTCCTGGATGGCAGGTAGCTTGGCCCCAGTGATGTACTGGGCCGTATGCAGTACCCTCTGTAGAGTCAGATGCCGAGCAGTTGCCATACCAGGCGATAATGCAACCGGTCAGGATGCTCTCGATGGTGCAGCTGTAGAACTTTTTGAGGATCTGGGGACCCATGCCAAATCTTTTCAGTCTCCTGAGAGGGAAAAGGTGTTGTCGTGCCCTGTTCACAACTATCTTGGTGTGCGTGGACCATGATAGTTCGTTGGTGATGTGGACACTGAGGAACTTGGACATTTTTACCCGCTCCACTTAGGCCACGTCGATGTTAATGGGGGGCAGTACGGCCCGCCTTTTCCTGTAGTCCACGATCAGCTCCTTTTTCTTGCTCACATTGAGGGAGAGGTTGTTGTCCTGGTACCACACTGCCAGGTCTCTGACCTCCTCCCTATAGGCTGTCTCATCATTGTCGGTAATCAGGCCAACCATTGTTGCGTCATCAAACTTAATGATGGTGTTGGAGTCGTGGGTAAACAGGGAGTACAGGAGGAGACTAAGCAGGCACCACTGAGGGGCCCCAGTGTTGTAGGATCAGCGTGGCAGACATGTTGTTGACTACCCTTACCACATGGGGGCGGCCCGTCAGGAAGTCCAGGATCCAGTTGCAGAGGGAGGATGTTTAGTCCCAGGGTCCTTAGCTTAGTGATGAGCTTTGTGGGCACTATGGTGTTGAACGCTGAGCTGTAGTAAATTAACAGCATTCTCACAAAGGTGTTATTTTTGTCTAGGTGGGAAAGGGCGGTGTGGAGTGCGATTGAGATTGCGTCATCTGTGGATCTGTTGGGGTGGTGTGCGAATTGGAGAGGGTCTAGGGTATCCAGGATTATTCTGTTGATGTGAGCCATGAACAGGCTTTCAAAGCACTTCATGGCTACTGACATGAGTGCTACGGGGCGGTAATGATTTAGGCAGGTTACCTTTGCTTCCTTGGGCACAGAGACCATGGTGGTGTGCTTCAAACATGTTGGTAAACCCAGCAAAAAAAGAAGCGTCCTCTCACTGTCAACTGCGTTTATTTCCAGCAAACTTAACATGTGTAAATATGTGTGTGAACAAAAGATTCAACAACTGAGACATAAACAGAACAAGTTACAAAGACAGGGGTCAAAATCAAAAGTAAGAGTCAGTATCTGGTGTGGCCACCAGCTGCATTAAGTACTGCAGTGCGTCTCTTCCTCATGGACTGCACCAGATTAGCCAGTTCTTGCTGTGTGATGTTACCCCACTCTTTCACCAAGGCACCTGCAAGTTCCCGGACATTTCTGGGGGGAATGGCCCGAGCCCTCACCCTCCAATCCAACAGGTCCCAAACGTGCTAAATGGGATTGAGATCCGGGCTCTTCGCTGGCCATGGCAGGACACTGACATTCCTGTCATGCAGGAAATCACGCACAGAATGAGCAGTATGGCTGGTGGCATTGTCATGCTGGAGGGTCATGTCAGGATGAGCCTGCAGGAAGGGTACCACATGAGGGAGGAGGATGTCTTCCCTGTAACACACAGTGTTGAGATTGCCTGCAATGACAACAAGCTCAGTCCGATGATGCTGTGACACACCACCCCAGACCATGAAGGACCCTCCACCTCAATCGAATCCCACTCCAGAGTACAGACCTCGGTGTAATGCTCATTCTTTTGATGATAAATGCTAATCCGATCATCACCCCTGGTGAGACAAAACCGCAACTCGTCAGTGAAGAGCACTTTTTGCAAGTCCTGTCTGGTCCAGCGACGGTGGGTTTGTGCCCATAGGTGATGTTGTTGCCGGTGATGTCTGGTGAAGACCTACCTTACAACAGGCCTACAAGCCCTCAGTCCAGCCTCTCTCAGTCTGAGCACTGATGGAGGTATTGTGCGTTCATGGTGTAACTCGGGCAGTCGTTGTTGCCATCCTGTACCTGTCCCGCAGGTGTGATGTTCGGATGTACCGATCCTGTGCAGGTGTTGTTACACGTGGTCTGCCACTGCGAGGATGATCAGCTGTCCATCTTGTCTCCCTGTAGCGCTGTCTTAGGCATCTCACAGTACGAACATTGCGATGTATTGCCCTGGCCACATCTGCAGTCCTCATGCCTCCTTGCAGCATGCCTAAGGCACGTTCACGCCGATGAGCAGGGACCCTGGTCATCTTTCTTTTGGTGTTTTTCAGAGGCAGTAGAAAGGCCTCTTTAGTGTCATAAGTTTTCATAACTGTGACCGTAATTGCCTACCGTCTGTAAGCTGTTAGTGTCTTAACGACTGTTCAATAGGTGCAAGTTCAATAATTGTTTGTGGTTCATTGAACAAGCATGGGAAACAGTGTTTAAACCCTTTACAATGAAGATCTGTGAAGTTATTTGGATTTTTACGAATTCTTTGAAAGACAGGGTCCTGAAGAAGGTACGTTTCTTTTTTTACTGAGTGAATTACAGACTCCGTCAGGGAGAGGTTGAAAATGTCAGTGTAGACACTTGCCAGTTGGTCCACGCATGCTTGAGTACAAGTCCTGGTAATCCGTCTGGCCCCACGGCTTTGTGAATGTTGACCTGTTTAAAGGTCTTGCTTACGTCGGCTACCGGGAATGTTATCACACAGTTGTCCAGAACAGCTGGTGCACTCACGCATGCTTCAGTGTTTGCCTCGAAACGAGCATAAAAGGCATTTAGCTCGTCTGGTAGGCTCACGTCACTGGGCAGTTCTCGGCTGGGTTTCCCTTTGTAGTCTGTAATGGTTTTCAAGCCCTGCCACATCTGACGAGCGTCAGAGCCGCTATAGTAGGATTCAATCTTAATCCTGTTGACGCTTTGCCTGTTTGATGGTTTGTCTGAGGGCGTAGCAGGATTTCTTATAAGCATCCGGATGAGTGTCCCACTCCTTGAAAGAGGCAGCTCTAGCCTTTAGCTCAATGCGGATATTGCCTGTAATCCATTGTTTCTGGTTGGGGTATGTACGGTCACTGTGGGGACGTCGTCGTCGATGCACTTATTTATGAAGCTGATGACTAAGGTGGTATACTCCTCAATGCCATTGGATGAATCCCAGAACATATTCCAGTCTGTGCTAGCAAAACAGTCCTATAGCATCCGCGTCATTTGACCACTTCCGTATTGAGCAAGTCACTGGTACTTCCTGCTTTAGTTTTTGCTTGTAGGCAGGAATCAGGAGGACAGAATTATGGTCAGATTTGCCAAATGGAGGTCGAGGGAGAGCTTTGTATGCATCTCTGTGTTTGCAGTAAATGTGGTCTAGAGTTGCTGGTAGAAATTAGGTAAAACGGATTTCCTCTTATGGGTTAGACCCTTTTTTCAAATTTTCGCCTAAAATGTCATACCCAAATCTAACTGCCTGTAGCTCAGGCCTTGAAGCAAGGATATGCATATTCTTGGTAGCATTTGAAAGGAAAGAAATTGAAGTTTCTTGAAATTTGAAAGGAATGTAGTAGAATTGAATACAATAGATCTGGTAAAAGATAATACAAAGAAAAACCATTCTTTTGTATTTTTTTGTACCATCTTTGAAATGTAAGAGAAAGGCCATAATGTATTATTCCAGCCCAGGTGCAATTTAGATTTTGGCCACTAGATGGCATCAGTGTATGTGCAACGGTTTAGACTGATCCAATGAACCATTGCATTTCTGTAAAAAAAATTGTATCAAGACTGCCCAGATGTGCCAAATTTGTTTATTAATAACTTTTCATGTTAAAAATTATGCACTCTCCTCAAACAATAGCATAACTTTCCACCTTCTCCACTCTCTTTGATGTGGATAGGGGGGTGCTCCCTCTGCTATTTCCTGAAGTCCACGATCATCTCCTTTGTTTTGTTGACGTTGATTGAGAGGTTGTTTTCCTGACACCACACTCCAAGTGCCCTCACCTCCTCCCTGTAGGCTGTCTCGTCGTTGTTGGTGATCAAGCCCACTACTGTTGTGTCGTCTGCAAACTTGATAATTGAGTTGGAGGCATGCATGGCCATGCAGTCGTGGGTGAACAGGGAGCACTGGCGGTTCTGGGGGGGGGGGGGGCAGTGCCCCTGTGACAACAATTTTGGACCCCCTTGTGGCCCCCCTAAATGTGGAGTATGAAATGATTTTTGCATAACAAATTTTTGCTGTCGTTCTTTTTTTACATCCGTTATTAGACAGTGGCAACGCGGAACACTAATTAAACCCACACATTTACTAGAGGGACATGGTCTTTTGCCTGCTAATGCCTGCAAAGCAGTGAAGAAAACGATATGACAACAATAATGTCTAATGTAACTGGCCCCTCTAACAGTACAACTGGCCCCAGCTTGGCCACCCCAGTTGAAATGGTCTAGAACCGCCACTGACAGGGAGTACAGCAGAGGGATGAGTACACACCCTTTTGTACGCGAATTAGAGATGTTGTTGCATTTGACCCCGCAGGGCTTCGGTAGGGAGTGTTTGCACTCTTCTGGCTGATTTTTGTCCCATGTATATTCTGATTTTAATTTGCCTCTTTACCGTGTTTACCGTGAGTGGATGGGCAAACCAGGTCCCAACATTATTGACTTCAGCTTTATGTACAAATTCTGTTTCATCGCCTTAAGAAATGGAGGCCATGAGGTTTTGTAAAAACATACAGTATGGAGAAATACAGTATGCACTGTATTAATAATGTATGTGGATATATTTATTAATTGATTCTTAATTTCAAGCCTTCACATTAGTATTTAGCTTTTAAGTATTCATGCTCATTGTAGTAGGGATGTCAAATTCTCTATGTCCCCCAGCTGTAAGAGATCTAAAAGACCTGATTAAATTCTCACTCGTTATATTACTTTATTGGTTGTTTGGTAGATTACGGCAAAAATGTCTCAAATGCTGTATGATTGGCATAAAGTCCTGATGTAAAATCAGGCAGTTAGAGTTAATTGTGTGGGATATATGCATACTATTTACATTGTTTGCATAATGTTTAATTAATGATTTAAAACAAGTGCATAAAAATCACAATAATAGGTCAACATCATTCTCTTTTTACTTTTGAAGAATCAAAGCCTGGATCTAACCACATTCAAGAATAAGTCTGCTAAGGTGTTTTTAATTTCAGAATGAGTCAACAGAGGAGAGATTTAGGTTGTGTCCCAAATGGCAACCCATGCTCTATATAGTGCAATACTTTGGACCAGAGCACACTAGGCCCAGGTCAAAAGTAGTACATTATTTAGGGAACAGGGTACCATTTGAGATGCATCCTTGGTGTTGTTTGGTCTATGATATGATTAGAGACCAAACCCAGACTCGCCTGTTGAAATTAGGTAATTTTTCCTGAGTTTGCCCAGGGCTAAGTGTGATTAATATGGTACACAATGTGTGGGATTATTATATTAGATGTAGTACTGCCCCTCATTGTGTTCCAAATCATTGTTTTCTCTCTCCTGCAGAGACAGAAGTGCAAATTATTATTAGGGTTTTTCTGTAGCACTTTGTAGATAAACGTGGTTGAATGAGATCTTTGCTTAATTTGTAAATCTGGACGTGCCGGAACAAAAAGTAAGCATGAGAGGGGGATGACCTGGAGAGCTCTGAGGTACCTTTAATAATGAGCATTGCATGCATATCATCGCATTGGATTTGCGTAGTGGCATAGAGCAGTTGAGTAGTGGCACTTCCATAAGTTGCACACATGGGGGGAAAAAATTGTAGCCTAGGGTCCGGGAAAAATGTGACTTTTAATAAATGCATTTCATGAAAATTCTACGTACTTTTACATGACAGGAGACTTTGGCATAATCTTTTTTAATACTGCAAAAATTATGAAATGACAGACACTGACAAACTGTGAATCTGATATCTATAAAAACAACCTTGTCTTAAATCCATCAGTAGCCTAGGCCTAGGTGTGCGGAGACGCATATTGTATTCCATCTGTAAATACAAATACAATTGTTAAATTACGAGCCTAGACATGCCGAGAGATGAGTTCAGATTGGTCTGCCATGTAGCATGCTTCTGTCTATTTGAGCTGGTATATATATATATATATTGCGTAGTAGAACTGCATAAGTGTTGCTCTCCACTTTCTGGAGGACTGAGTTTTGAAATCAGTGGAATACGAGTTTGATAGCTAAGGAGATGGAGAAAACACTTGTCTCCGGATTACATCTTCAAACTAAGGGCAACCATGGCATATGTGACAGAGAGGATGAAGGGTCCATCCATGTATACAGGTAAAATAGTCTAGCTAGCTACATTTCAGATATTACACGTTTCTAATTTTGTCAGGATGTCATTTTCATTTCAAGTTAAAGTGTACAGTTAGCTAGCTACCTAACGCTAGCTGGCTGTCTCGCTAGCTAACATTATGTTTTATGATCTGTGTAGTAATAATATTCATAATATTCATGAAAATACAAGTGTTGCACACCATTCAAAAGCTTAGAATCTTGGTAATCTCACAGCGTGTCAGATTTAAAAAAAGGCTTTGCTCGATAAAGTCCCTCTTTAAATCCCAAAAGCTCCGTTTGGTTGGCACATTTTGTTCAGTAATCCACCGTTCCACTCCAGTCAACATACATACAAACGATTCCGAAAAAAGATACCTATAAACTTTGTCGAAACAACTCAAACAACATTTCTAATCAATCCTCAGGTACCCTAATATGTAAATAAACGATAATATTTCAGACGGAAAATAACCTGCTCAATAGAAAAGGAAAAAACAGAAGCGCGCGCACTCAATCACGCGCACCAAACAGTACAGTCCACTCCATGGTCCACTGGGAAAAACAGCTATTACTCATTCGTTTTTCAAAAAACAAGCCTGAAACCTTGTCTAAAGACTGTTTACATCTAGTGGAAGCCATAGGAACTGCAATCTGGGAGCTAAATCCCTCAGTATTGAATAGCATGTCAAAGGAAAAACTGTGACATCACAAAATCCCATTTTCTGGCTGGATTTTCCTCGGGTTTTCACCTGCCAAATCAGTTCTGTTATACTCACAGACATTATTTTAACAGTTTTAGAGTGTTTTCTATCCAATACTACTAATTATGTGCATATTCTAGTTTCTGGGCCTGAGTAACAGGCATTTCTGCTCCTTTTATTCTCTGTCCCCAACGCACTAGATGACCAGTTCTTACAGCCTTTAGCCGTACCCTTATCCTACTCCTCCTCTGTTCCTCTGGTGATGTAGAGGTTAACCCAGGCCCTGTAGCCGCCAGTTCCACTTCTATTCCCCAGGCACTATCATTTGTTCACTTCTGTAACCGTAAAAGCCTTGGTTTCATGCATGTTAACATCAGAAGCCTCCTCTCTAAAAAAAAAGAAATCACTGCTTTAGCACACTCCACCAACCCTGATGTCGTAGCCGTGTCTGAATCCTGCCTTAAGAAGGCCACCAGAAATTCTGAAATTTACGTCCCCAACTATAACATTTTCTGCCAAGCTAGAACTACCAAAGGGAGTGGAGTTGCAATCTACTGCAGAGTTCTGTCATGCTATCCAGGTCTGTGCCCAAACAGTTCGAGCATCTACTTTTAAAATCCACCTTTCCAGAAATAAGTCTCTCACTTTTGCCGCTTGTTATAAACCCCCCTCAGCCCGCAGCTGCGGCCTGGACACCATATGTGAATTAATTGCCCCCCATTTATCTTCAGAGTTTGTACTGTTAGGTGACCTAAACTGGGATATGCTTAACTTCTTAGGGCTAGGGGGCAGTATTTTGAAGTTCGAAAAACGTGAAGATGAAAAACGTGCCCAAAGTAAACTGCCTGTTACTCAGGCCCAGAATTTAGGATATGCATATAATTAGTAGCTTTGGATAGAAAACACTCTGAAGTTTCTAAAACTGTTAAAATAATGTCTGAGTATAACAGACCTGATATTGCAGGCAAAAACCAGAGCAAAATCCATCCGGGATGTCTGAATCAGTCATGTCACACTGTTTTCATTTGGCATGTTATTCAAATCAGGGTATTTTAGCTCCCAGATTGCAGTTCCTATGGCTTCCACTAGATGTCAACAGTCTTAAGAAAAAGGTTGGAACGTTCAATCATGAAAATCAATGGAGTAAGACCACTTGTTCCTGAGTTCACATCAAGTGTACTGTTTTGGATTTTGCGCGTAACAAGGAATGCTCGCTCAGTTCTTTCTCTCTTCTATTCAGCAGGTTATATTCCGTCTGAAATATTATAGTGTATATTCATTTTAGGGTATCTGAGTATTGATTACAAATGCTGTTTGACTTTTTTCAACAAACTTTACGGGTACTTTAGGGATATCGTTTGTCTGCATGGATGAAAGCCTTTGGGTAGGTGGATTACTGAACAAAACGAGCTAAACAAACGGAGCTATATGGATATAAAGAGGAACTTTATCGAACAAAAGGACCTTTTATTGTGTAACCTGGACGCTTTTATATGCCATCAGAGGAAGATCATCAAAGGTAAGCAACTTATTTTATGCTATTTTTGAGTTTTGTGACACCTCTGCAGGTTATGTTATTACGCCAATTAAGTTTTTTGAGTGGGGGTGCTGTCCTCGGACAATCAAATATTCTGCTTTCGCTGTAAAGCCTTTTTGAAATCTGAAAATGCTGTTAGATTAACAAGAGTGTAAGCTTTTGAAGGGTGTGCAGCATTTGTATTTTCATGAATGTTTGAAATGAGTATTTTTGTCATTTGAATTTGGCGCTCTGCATTTCACCGGATGTTGTCATAATCGTTCCCGTTCACGGGATTGGATCCGTAACAGGTTAACACCCCGGCATTCCTACAATCTAAGCTAGATGCCCTCAATCTCACCCAAATTATCATAGAACCTACCAGGTACAACCCCAAGTCCGTAAACTCAGGCACCCGCCGCAATTGTTGCAACCCCTACTACTAGCCTGTTCAACCTCTCTTTCGCATCGTCTGAGATCCCCAAACATTGGAAAGCTGCCACGGTCATGCCCCTCTTCAAAGGGGGAGACACTCTAGACCCAAACTGATACATGACGTATATCTATCCTACCCTGCCTTTCTAAGGTCTTCGAAAGCCAAGTTAACAAACAGATCAGACAGATAATCCCACCGTACCTTCTCCGCTATGCAATCTGGTTTCCGAGCTGGTCATGGGTGCACCTCAGGCACACTTAAGGTCCTAAACGATACCATAATCGCCATCGACAAAAGACAATACTGTGCAGCCGTATTCATCGACCTGGCCAAGGCTTTCAACTCTGTCAATCACCGCATTCTTATCGACAGGCTCAACAGCCTTGGTTTGTCAAATGACTGCCTCGCCTGGTTCACCAACTACTTCTCGGATAGAGTTCAGTGTGTCAAATCGGAGGACCTGTTGTCCGGACCGCTGGCAGACTCTATGGGGGGGCCACAGGGTTCAAATCTCGGGCCGACTCTTTTCTCTGTATACATCAATGATGTCGCTCTTGCGGCTGGTGATTCTCTGATCCACCTCTACGCAGACGACACCATTCTATATACTTCTGGCCCTTCTTTGGACACTGTGCTAACAAACCTCCAGATGAGCTTTAATGCCATACAACTCTCCTTCCGTGGCCTCCAACTGCTCCTAAATGCAAGGAAAACTAAATGCATGCTCTTCAACCGATCGCCGCTCGCACCTGCCTGCCCACCTAGCATCACTACTCTGGACGGTTCTGACTTAGAATATGTGGACAACTAGAAATACCCATTTTCAGAATTTTCGCCTGTCTGATGTGCCCAAAGTAAAATGCCTGCCACTCAGGCCCAGAAACTAGGATATGCACATAATTAGTACTATTAGATAGGAAACACTCTGGAGTTTCCACAACCGTTAAGATAATGTCTGTGGGTAAAACAGAATTGATTTCTGTCCGGAAATCATTTTTCTTTCCACCTTTGCTCTCTTTGAATGGCTGTTATAAGAAATCCTTGTTAGATAGGACACAGGTTGCAGTACCTATGGCTTCCACTGGATGTCAACAGTCTCTGGACAGTGTCTGGAGGCAATAGCCCTGAGGAGAACCATACAGAAGAAGAAAAACTGCAGGAAGTAGAAAAGGTAAACAAGAGTGCCCGGGTCACGAGAACATGAGCGCGCCCAGATTTATTTTATTTTTATAACGTTTCGGTTACCATCCGTGTAAAATATGATCGCTATTATTCATAAAAGGATACCTAAGGATGCATTATTAATGATATTTGATTTGTTTGGGAAAAGTTGAGAGATATAATTTGAACGCGTTCTCTTCACTGTACAACGGGCGAGTAGACTGGCAATGCTTGGTGGAGTAGCTGAACATAACGTGCCAACCAAACAGAGATTTATGGATATAATAAATGACTTTTTCTAACAAAAGAACCATGGATTATCTTGTTTGGACACTTGGGAAGCCCTCAGTAGAAGTTCTTCGAAAGGTAAGTGATTTATATTAGCTGTGATATGGACTTTGTGAGACCCGCGCTGGATATGAATTTATGCTAATGTGGAAAATATGTAGGGTGCTATCCTCAAACAATCAAATGTTGTGCTTTCGCGGTAAAGCCTTTTTGAAATCTGACAACGCTGTGATATTGCCAAGAAGCAGAGCTTTTGATGGCTATGCAACACTTGTATATTGATGAATGTTAAATATTACACATTTTTGTTTTGAATTTGCAGCGCTTTGTTTGCTCCGAAAACGAGCCCGCTAACGGGATTGGATCCCTAAGAGGTTAAACTGTAAACTCTCCTTCCAGACTCATATTAAGCATCTCCAATCCAAAATTAAATCTAGAATCGGCTTCCTATTTCGCAACAAAGCATCCTTCACTGATGCTGCCAAACATACCCTCGTAAAACTGACTATCCTACCGATCCTTGACTTCAGCGATGTCATTTACAAAATAGCCTCCAACACTCTACTCAGCAAACTAGATGCAGTCTATCACAGTGCAATCCGTTTCGTCACCAAAGCCCTATATACAGTGAGGGGAAAAAGTATTTGATCCCCTGCTGATTTTGTACGTTTGCCCACTGACAAAGAAATGATGTGTCTATAATTTTAATGGTAGGTTTATATGAACAGTGAGAGACAGAATAACAACAAAACAATCCAGAAAAACACGTGAAAAATGTTATGAATTGATTTGCATTTTAATGAGGGAAATAAGTATTCGACCCCTCTGCAAAACATGACTTAGTACTTGGTGGCAAAACCCTTGTTGGCAATCAGAGAGGTCAGACATTTCTTGTAGTTGGCCACCAGGTTTGCACACATCTCAGGAGGGATTTTGTCCCACTCCTCTTTGCAGATCTTCTTCAAGTCATTAAGGTTTCGAGGCTGACGTTTGGCAACTCGAACCTTCAGCTCCCTCCACAGATTTTCTATGGGATTAAGGTCTGGAGACTGGCTAGGCCACTCTAGGACCGTAATGTGCTTCTTCTTGAGCAACTGCTTTGTTGCCTTGGCCGTGTGTTTTGGGTCATTGTCATGCTGGAATACCCATCCACGACCCATTTTCAATGCCCTGGCTGAGGGAAGGAGGTTCTCACCCAAGATTTGACGGTACATGGCCCCGTCCATCGTCCCTTTGATGCGGTGAAGTTGTCCTGTCCCCTTAGCAGAAAAACACCCCCAAAGCATAATGTTTCCACCTAAATGTTTGACGGTGGGGATGGTGTTCTTGGGGTCATAGGCAGCAATCCTCCTCCTCCAAACACGGCGAGTTGAGTTGATGCCAAAGAGCTCCATTTTGGTCTCATCTGACCACAACACTTTCACCCAGTTGTCCTCTGAACCATTCAGATGTTCATTGGCAAACTTCAGACGGGCATGTACAGTGGGGCAAAAAAGTATTTAGTCAGCCACCAATTGTGCAAGTTCTCTCACTTAAAAATATGAGAGAGGCCTGTAATTTTCATCATAGGTACACTTCAACTATGACAGACAAAATGAGGAAAAAAATCCAGAAAATCACATTGTAGGATTTTTAATGAATTTATTTGCAAATTATGGTGGAAAATAAGTATTTGGTCACATACAAACAAGCAAGATTTCTGGCTCTCACAGACCTGTAACTTCTTCTTTAAGAGGCTCCTCTGTCCTCCACTCGTTACCTGTATTAATGGCACCTGTTTGAACTTGTTATCAGTATAAAAGACACCTGTCCACAACCTCAAACAGTCACACTCCAAACTCCACTATGGCCAAGACCAAAGAGCTGTCAAAGGACACCAGAAACAAAATTGTAGACCTGCACCAGGTTGGGAAGACTGAATCTGCAATAGGTAAGCAGCTTGGTTTGAAGAAATCAACTGTGGGAGCAATTATTAGGAAATGGAAGACATACAAGACCACTGATAATCTTCCTCGATCTGGGGCTCCACGCAAGATCTCACCCCGTGGGGTCAAAATGATCACAAGAACGGTGAGCAAAAATCCCAGAACCACACGGGGGGACCTAGTGAATGACCTGCAGAGAGCTGGGACCAAAGTAACAAAGCCTACCATCAGTAACACACTACGCCGCCAGGGACTCAAATCCTGCAGTGCCAGACGTGTCCCCCTGCTTAAGCCAGTACATGTTCAGGCCCGTCTGAAGTTTGCTAGAGAGCATTTGGATGATCCAGATGAGGATTGGGAGAATGTCATATGGTCAGATGAAACCAAAATA
>QNTS01003053.1:41399-93946 GCA_003317085.1 Hucho hucho | reverse complement strand
CTAATATAAAATCCCTTACCTTTCGAAGAACTTCTGCTGAGGGCTTCCCTGGTGTCCAACGAAGACATGGAATGGTTCTTTTGTTAGAATAAATCTCTGTTTGGTTGGCGCATTATGTTCATAAAATACAGCGTCCACTCGCCCATTGAACCGTGAAGAGAACACGTTCAACCTATACCTATACACTTGTCCAAGAACAATCAAACATCATTGATAATGTATCCTTAGGAACACTTTTATGTATATTTACTATAATATTTCAACCGGATTATAAACTGGACGATAGGAAAGGAAAAAACCACAGCGCGCGAGCCCGTGAACGCGCCTCCTTATCTGTTTACATCCGATGACTAGTTCGAAATTCTTCTTCTATTACCATCCAGAGCAGCCTAACATCACCAAACACTGTCTAGAGACTGTTGACATCCAGTGGAAGCAATAGGTACTGCAATCTTACTCCCATATATGGCTGTTTTCAATAGGGAGGGGTTCAAAATGAGGCAATGTGTCAAAAACACTTTTTCCAGGACAGAAATTCCTCGGGTTTTCGCCTGCTATATCAGTTCTGTTATACTCACAGACAATATTTTAACACTCTTAGAAACTTCAGAGTGTTTCCTATCCAATAGTACTAATTATGTGCATATCTTCGTTTCTGGGCCTGAGTGGCAGGTCTTTTACTTTTGGCACGCCAGACTCTCCAAAACCGACACCTCAGCTGCCGCTCCCTAAGAAGTTAAACAATTTAAAGGCAATGTTACCAAATACTAATTGAGTGTATGTAAACTTCTGACCCACTGGGAATGTGATGAAAGAAATAATAGCTGAAATAAATAATTCTCTCTTTCCTATTATTCTGACATTTCACATTCTTAAAATAAAGTGGTGTTCCTAACTGAATTTTTAGTAGGATTAGATGTCAGGAATTGTGAAAAACTGAGTTTAAATGTATTTGGCTAAGGTGTATGTAATCTGACTGACTTCAACTGTATGACTTGTACTGTATTTATATTTTTTATCTTCAACATTGGAATCAGTACAAAACATTTTGTATGATCTCTTATACACCATAATAGGCACAGCGTTTGGATCTTTGGCTTTTCTAGATATGTCCACTATTTTATGGTAAGTACATCCTAAGGTTGTGTTTACAGCTATAGAGTTCTGCAGCATTGGTAAAAATGTGACCAATACACGTGTATTACGTAGTTCCTCTAATGGTTTTAAACACCCTGGTAGGTTAATTAATAACCTGAACCAGATTACAGGCGCTGGTTACAGTGAGCAGCTTCCTCTTGACCGGACAGCTTGAAAAAATCAATCAATATTCAGGTCACCCAGAAAAGACACACATCTTTTAACATCACATATATTAACAAGCATTGCACACATTATCAAGATAATGAATGTTAGCACTATGGGGGCTATGGATATGTTAACAATATATGTGCTCTTACATTTCACAGGTTGACTCTATTCATTTCAATACTGACCCTTTTTACTAAACTTTGAGTATAAGAAATCAATGTGCATTCATAGTACTCTAAGACATCCACTCTCATTGATGAAATGTTTTCATTTCCTCTGTATTACATTTTTTTGGTCGAAGAAGGGAAAATACTTCCTCTCTAACACATTAGCATTTCGCCATCCTTTAACAAGACTCCCCAAAACAGGAAGTTGTTCAATTTGCATCTAAATGCCTTTGACCCTTAGTCTGGATAGTTATTTCCCCCCAACTGCTCCATGTTTGCAGGGGAGAGCGGAATAGAGCAAAGTGGAGCTGAGCAACAGTGCAGTAATGATTGCTCATGGATCCTGGCACAAGTTACTGCGGTGGGCTGTTTGCTTTTTCATTAACATTCACCCTCTGTCAGATTGCCCAGGATCTTTGAGGCTCATTCTTCTGAATCCTTCCCTCCCAGCCACCCTGTGGAGGAGGGGGGGAATCCTGCTACCCCCAATGGCGAACGTCTGTGGAGACCAAAGGCACATGAGAGGTTTATTGTTTGATGTACGCACACACAGCAACGTGGTTTGATGCTATTATCTGTTCACAGAGATGAGCTGCATTATGGGATTGATGGGGAGGGAGATGGTGAAGAGAAAAGAGAGGCAAGATGGAGAGGTGAAGGGGGAAAGAAGAAGAGAGGTGAAGGAGAAGAGAGGAGGAAAGAATTGAGCCAAGAGTGAAGAGGAGTTCAAGCTGGATAAGATATGTTCTCTGTTGTCTTGTGGACTCATTGGGCACTTGAATGTGTACCGTGCACATTCAAGTACCATGTAAACAGTGTTAAAAAAGGGTTCATAAGCAGTCAATAAACTGTAATATGGTGCTCCTTGTTTCTGTGCCCTTCAAAAACAAACGTGCATGTAATATGAGACAGCAGTTTTATTATGATAAATAACCATTGATTCTTGAAGAATAAAACTTATAAATGCCTCATGAGCTTAGTACAACTGCCTTACCACATCAGAACCAAAAATATTAACTTATTTTAATCCTTTCTTCTGAACCACAATGTCAACAAACCATGTACATATTCAAAAAAGGTTACATTAACCCAGCCCTATTCTTTCAAATACTTTGAGCATTTGATTGAGCCTTCCTCGAGTGTTACATGGGGGGCGCTTGCACTTTTAGGACTAAAATAGATTGTGTTTGAAATTAGTCAATTAAAAACTGGCAATAAAAAACTAAATTAGTTCAAGTTGAGGCTAGATTCAATCCGTAGCAATGAAGATTAGCTTCATTGCGCAACTGAAATTTAAAGGCAATTTCGATTGAGCCAACATACAGTACCAGTCAAAAGTTTGGACACACCTACTCATTCCATGGTTTTTCTTTATTTTTACTATTTTCTACATTGTAGAATAATAGTGAAGACATCAGACAACGCATGGAATCATGTAGTAACCAAAAATGTGTTTTTATGGTGTTTTTCAATTTTATAATTGAGATTCTTCAAAGTAGCTACCCTATGCCTTGATGACAGCTTTGCACACTCTTGGCATTATCTCAACCAGCTTCATGTGTTAGTCACCTGGAATGCATTTTAATTAACAGGTGTGCCTTGTTAAAAGTTAATTTGTGGAATTTCTATCCTTCGCGCGTTTGAGCCAATCAGTTGTGTTGTGACAAGGTAGGGGTGGTATACAGAAGATAGCCCTATTTGGTAAAAGACCACGTCCATATTATGAAAAGAACAGCTCAAATAAGCAAAGATAAATGACAGTCCATCATTACTTTAGGACACGAAGGCCTGTCAATCCGGAAAATGTTCTATATCTTTGAAAGTTTCTTCAAGTGTAGTCACAAAAACCATCAAGCGCTATGATGAAACTGGCTCTCATGAGGACCGCCACAGGAAAGGAAGACCCAGAGTTACCTCTGCTGCAGAGGATAAGTTCATTAGAGTTAACTGCACTTCAGATTGCAGCCCAAATAAATGCTTCACAGAGTTCAAGTAACAGACACATCTCAACATAACTGTTCAGAGGAGACTGTGTGAATCAGGCTTTCATGGTCGGATTGCTGCAAAGAAACCACTACTAAAGATAAATTGTCTGTTGTCTTGTGGACACCAATAAGAAGAAGAGACTTGCTTGAGCCAAGAAACACGAGCAATGGACATTCGACCGGTGGAAATCTTTCTTTTGGTCTGATGAGTCCAAATTTGAGATTTTTGGTTCCAACCGCTGTGTCTTGGTGAGACACAGAGAAGGAACCATGGACGAAGAGGTGTGATGGTGTGGGGGGTGATTTGCTGGTGACACTGTCAGTGATTTATTTAGAATTCAAGGCACACAACCTGCATGGCAACCACAACATTCTGCAGCGATACGCCATCCCATCTGGTTTGTGCTTAGTGGGATTTGTTTTTCAACAGGACAATGACCCAACACACCTCAAGGGCTATTTGACCAAGAAGAGAGTGATGCATCAGATGACCTGGCCTCCGCAATCGTCCGACCTCAACCCAATTGAGATGTTTTGAGATGAGTTGGACCACAGAGTGAAGGAAAAGCAGCCAACAAGTGCTCAGCATATGTGGGAACTCCTTCAAGACTGTTGGAAAAGCATTCCTCATGAAGCTGGTTGAGAGAATACCAAGAGTTTGCAAAGCTGTCATCAAGGCAAAGAGTGGCTACATTGAAGAATCTAAATTATATTTTGATTTGATCAACACTTTTTTGATTACTACATGATTCCATATGTGTTATTTGAGTTGTGATGTCTTCACTATTATTCTACAATGTAGAAAATAGTAAAAATAAAGAAAAACCCTTGAATTAGTAGATGTGTCCAAACTTTTGACTGGTACTGTATGTAAACTGGAACATTCCCACTGGGCACACACTGGTTGAATCAACATTGTTTCAACGTAATAAGTCAACATATTGTGATGTGGAGTCAATGTGGAAAATGCATTGGATTTGAAAAAAGTTATCAACCAATACTGTTTTCATCTAATTTTAACCAGCGTTGTAAACATTGAAATTAGAGTAAAATTTTTACTTTAATACACTGACTTAACCTGACTAACAGGTTGTTACATCAATCTAATCTAAACATAATCTTCAGAACTCAGAGAAATGTTAATTTGTTTCATCCTATATTACATATACAGTATATTGGGTGGTTGAAATTATGTAGAATCATATTTGATGTAGAGTCATATTTGATTAGACATATTTTATTTGACCTCGTTTCAGTGTTGGTAGTAAAATGGTATGTTTGAATCATCATTGTTTCAACGTCATGCCATCAACCTAAATAAAGAGGTACAGTATGTTGAAATAGAACATGAAGCCACAGTCCAATGATTTCTGCCTGAACATTGACTCCTACTAGTATATGAGGGGTAATGCACTTCAGTGAGAACAAGTCTATCATCCATCATACCTCGATGTATAGTGCTTAGCTTTGGAAAGAAGCTGTGTTTGATTCAGCTGAGCTATCATGTCAACACATTTAGACATTGATCAGCTTCCCTACTAATTTGCGTAGACTACCTAAATAGTGTTGACTAGTTGAAAGTAACTCCTAACTTAAATAAGAATTTGTTCTTAAAATAAGGTATGTGAAAGTAAATTTGGAGTGAGGTTGGGTTTATGTAGGTTAGAGGATAATAGAAGGTAAAATAGTTATTAATATCATGAATTTGGCATCCAATTTATAGGGCTAATGGTAACTACTGCTAAACTTCCAAAGATCCAATAAACCATGGATGAATTATAGGAATATACCTAGCTACACGTTGAAATGATGGTGTCCTTGTTGGGCAAATCAGATGTCAATGTAGCCTACATAAACAATTCTCACTCAGAATTTACTTACACATACATCTTGCGTAAGAAAAGTTAGAGGAGTTCCTTTCAACTATTCAATGTGATTTAGGTAGTCTGCACGTGATTATGGAAGCTGATCAATGTCTAAATGCATTGACCTGATAGGTTTGCTGAAACGAACACAGATTATTTCCAAAGCTAAACAGCATACATAGACCTAAGCATCTGGATGGTAGACTTGTTCTCATTGAAGTGCATTGCTCCTCATATACCAGTAGGACTTACTGTTCAGGCATACATTGTTGGACTGTGGCTTCAGATTTTTCAATATACTTCTATATTTAGGTTGATAGCATGACGTTAAAACAATTACTTTGATTCAAACGTACCATTTTACTATCAACATTGAAAAAAGGTTAAATAAAATATGTCTAGTCAAGTAAAAAAATCTAAATAATTTCAACTACCCAATTGAATATAGGATGATAAAAAAAAAAATTGGGGGGGGGGTTTATATGTGGAATTTCGAGATTTCAACATATACATAGTTCTGATGATTATGTTGAAATTAGAGTGATGTAACAACCTGTTAGTCAGGGTAAGTCAATGTATTTAAGTTGAAGTTTTAGCCTAATTTCAATGTTTACAACCCTGGTTGAAATTAGATGAAAACAGTACTGGTTGATTGTTTTTTTCAAATCCAATGTATTGTCCACGTTGATTTCACATCACAATACGTTGACAAATTACATTGAAACAACGTCGACTCAACCAGTGTGTGTGCCCAGTGGGTTGCCTTTAGGTTTCAAAAGCACTATAATGCAGATCTTCACCGCTAAGCTTTGAATCTAGGCATTATTTATGCAATTAAAATATTGAAGTTGTTAAACGTTTCGTATTCAGTCCTGTTACTGTGACCAATGAACTGTACTGTAACTGCAACCATAGAACCCACCATCTGTCAATAAAATTATATCTACATGACCTGCTTTCTGAGAGCTGTGTGAGGAACAACAAGCCACTGAGATATAGCCTACACTGTGAATCTGAAAAATATAACGGATATTTTACTTATATTTAACTGCAGTTAATTGTGATATAATTTACAGACACTTCGGAGAATCCAGTAACGTGGGTACCTAAATCAGTGATGATTAAGTCCTAATTATTCCTTGCTGTGCATTCAAATCAATTGTTATTAATACTGACTGATTAAAGTATAAGAGATTCATTGTCATGTGTGCTTCCTAGGTCACCAGGCTGCTCGTTATGGGGCACACCTGTCACCATTGTTACGCACACCTGCGCATCATCAGACTCACCTGGACTCCATCACTCCCCTGATTACCTTCCCTATATATATCACTCCCTTTGGTTCCTTCCCCAGGTGTTATTGTTTCTGTTCCAGTGTTAAGTCTGTGCGTTGTTTGTGTTTCTTGTTTTATGTTCTGTTTATTTATTAAAAAACTCACTCCCTGAACTTGCTTCCTGACTCTCAGCGCACATTGTTACATTCATGAAAGTGACATTTTGGGAAACAGACTTTTTAATTATATCATGGCTGGTTTGATATTCACCCCTTGATTAATAAATTAAAAACAGAAGAATCGAGCTCTGTTGGACTGTTGTGTATCACTGTTTGCATGATATTCTTTAAGAACGAATAAGAACTACTCAACATAAATCAGAGTCATGGAGATGTTTTGTTTGAAATCTGATCGGCACCAGAGTGGATACTATTCCATTGAAACAGAATACAGGAATGACAATGTTCCTAATATGGATTCCATACATTGGCCACTGCTAGGATATCCCAGCTAAACATCTCCTTACTGCCAGTGGTGGAAAAAGCACCCAACTGTTGTACTTGAGTAGAAGTAAGAATACCTTAATAGAAAACGACTCAAAAGTAAAAGTCACCCAGTAAAATTCTACTTGAGTAAAAGTATTTGGTTTAAATATACTTAAGTATCAAAATTCCTTATATTAAACAAACCAGATGGCACCGTTTTTTTTATTTTGTATTTATTTGTGGAAAGCCAGGGACACAGTCCAACATTCAGACATCATTTACAAACAAAGCATGTGTGTTTAGTGAGTCCGCCAGATCAGAGGCAGTAAGGATGACCAGGTGTGTTTGGTTGATGAGTGTGTGAATTTGATTATGTTTCTGTCCTGCTAAGCATTCAAAATATAAGTACTTTTGGGTGTCAAGGAAAATGTGTGGAGTAAAAAGTACAATGTTTTCTTAAGGAATGCAGTGAAGTAAAAGTAAAAGTTGTCAAAATAAACAGAAAAGTAAAGTACAGATACACAAATAAAACTACTTAAGTAATACTTTAAAGTATTTTTACTTAAATACTTTACACCACTGCTTACTGCTGACTTCCAACAGAGAGAACTGATCCCAGCCGGGAAAAATAAGCTCACAGGACTAAGCTACAACAACATCCCCAGTGAGATCGAATATGCTCTCTCTAGACTAGTAGAGCTATAGACCTAGACTGCCCACGGTAGAACTAGAACGCTCATACTAGATCAGGAATGCTTACATTTGAACTAGAAAGCTTATCTACAGACATGGGATGTCAAATGCCTTAGTCAGCTTTGCATGCATTCCGAGCTACCATTTGCTAATGTTTTTTAATCACATTTGTTATTTTTGGTTATAAGTACATTGAGCACTTTGCAGGAAAGAGCTATTCAAGGTGACATATACTGTAACTTTTTACCAAACTGTTTACTTCTTCTTTTCTAATAATCTCTTTTCATGTTTGCCAAAACATATATATCTAAGTCCATTTAAAATAGTGTTAAGTTTCTTTGTTTAGAGATAGGAGCTGCTAGAAGATATAATGATATTGTGATATTATAAGGACCCATAATTAAATTTCATTGTAATGGGAAAGCAAAATTTCCACATTATCATTACATTATTTGTGTAATAAATAACAATATCATTACATGGTTTGTGCGATGAATAAGATGAGAGAAGCCAAATATTTATATTGAAGCATATAATTGTTTTAAGCTACAAAACCCCGTGAAATTCTTGACAGTTTTCTCCTCACTGCGAAGATAAAAAATTGACCTAGTCGTAAGACGTTAGTTCTAATATAGTTTTCACTACCATTGGCACCAGATACATTTATAAGTATTAGCCAACAAAGCAAACTAAAGCCGAACCAAAACAAACTAAGCGGAAAGACGGCCTTTGATCCATGGGAGACTTCAGCACTTTCCCTCAATTGAATTCAGCTGAGGTTTCACTGGGTGGTTGGTTCTCTGGGTTCTTAGAGCCAAATAAACAGCAATGAAACAAGATTAACTAAAAAATGTAAAGTAATGATCCCTATAATTTTAATGCATTTTTCAGCGAAAGGTGGGTAAAAAGGGTGCGTAAAACAGCGTTTCCATGAGTTTACCTTCCACTACACCACTGGTAGCATATCAGGAACTATGTTTTGCTGTCTTTCATGTTGAGCCTATCTAGACTAAGCTGTCTCAATTCATGCCACTGCAACTGCACTGCCAAGCCACAGAGACCATGAACAGTCCAGTCTGTCTGACCACAGTTGTGTGTGACATTCACAAGAAGTGATCAAAACTATTGCACGTGACCCCTGAGCACTTGACCTCTCAAGGGCAGCTAGCATAGAGCGTACCTCTATGGCTAAAAGCTCCAGGCCTCGCATTTTCAGAGTTCCATCTCTTGCAGAACCTGAGCCCTGGCACAGTGAGAAAGCTTGTGAACATTTTCTGGGAGGGGAATGTTTGCTATAAGCTGTTTCAGGCAGAGTTTGGATAACTTCAATTAAAAATAAGTGTTAAAACATTTAATGTGGGCACCCCCGTGAATGTTGAGAATATTATTGTTGGGCCATCCTACTGGTTTCAGAGCACACAATCAATAAATTATTCACAAATACTTGAAGTAGGTCACAATATTTTAAGGAATTAATCATGGTTTTCAATTAGGTAGAGATGAATTTGTTTCTGATTTCATATGTACATCTCAAAAGCTTAATGCTAACAGTACAATACAAGGGAAGGACATCAGTGGACCATCCTCTTGTAATACCCTCTAATAAAATTGTTTAAACGAAACACAACTTCAACATGGTTTTCACTTTAGATACTCCCTCCCTCGACACACACACACACGCATGCACGCACACACAGCCCCTACCCCTATTATTACATTATTCTCTTATTTGTGACTTGTGGCCAACATAAACAGCTTTATATGCCTTAACATGATGACAACGCAGCAATGGCTCATTGCTGTTTGATGGATGGCTGTGTGTGCCTAGCTAATTATTAGTACACATAAAAGGATGCTGTTATTTCCAGGCCTGGCCCAGAAGGCACCAGCCAGAGAGGTCAGTGGGTGAATACAGGCCGATCAGTCTGCGGTTATGTCACTCAAACTTGATGTATGTACAAATTAAACGTGCAGCGACCTTATAGGGAGTATTGGGCACAACAGCCTCGCTCTTGCTCCAGTTAAAGAATCTTACATTTTCAGGTTCCATCTCAGTACAATCTCTGTCATTTGAACAGAGGTCGTCATACATGTTCGGTTCCAGATTTGGGGCCATGATGCTGGCGTACATCTGGATTTCATTGCGGCTCAATTTTCTCTGCTGGCGTGGGTTAAGATTGGGATCTGATGAGCTCTGATGGCTGACATGGAAACTGAGTAAATGTCAGAGCTGGAATGATATTGATATTGATTGGTAGGTTCAACCTGAGACAACCCCTGAGCATCGGCTGTAACCTGTCACGATGGGCATATGTCTATTGCTTCAAGTAAGGGGATCTGGCATACAATTCTCTATTAATGTGTACTACGGTATTCACTTCCGGAATGTTTTGATGACAAAAATCATGTTTCGGTTTAAAGCCTCTTGTTGTATGATTATAAGTCACTCGATATACAAGAATTGAATAAATGACAAAAAAGTAAAATGCTAAATGTAACCTTCTATGGCCCAAACTCCCTCACAGAGCAATACATATAAATGTATTGTTTTGATTCATCTGGAATGGAGTTGTTTAAGTATCTTAAAACTGCAGTACAAATATTAATAAATGTATTGATAGTTTACAAGAAGTACATTCATATTTTTTGAATCAAAAGAAAAATAAGAAAGAAACGGTACAGTGATCATGTTTTAGCATGCTTGCAAATGAAATGATAATACTTGTGGTGTGTATAACAAATTCCATGGAGCTTAATCAAATCAAATCCCTGAAATGTTTGTAAACTCGGACATGCCACATTATAGGCAAACAATGCACAACAGCCACGCATCTCCCTTTGCAAATGTAACATTTAAAAAAACATATAAAAATAAATGCAAAGCCATGTAAAAATGTATATTTGTATTTCAACTATTTAATAATTGTATAAACTTTATAAAATAATAAATAAAAACACCCATGTGTTTCATTTCAAATGGAGACATTGCTTAACAACAGTTAATGGGGGTTTGTGAACAGAGGAAATGTTGACAAAACATTGTTCGAGGTAGACCTTACTAGGATCTACAGACTCCGAGGCATTATTGACTAAGATCTGTTTCTCAATGACACAAACTTACCATGAAATTGTAACTTAAACATGCACATTTAATATGTACTGGTCCTAAAGCAATACTGCCATGGCTTTGTTGTTCCTATAATAGATATTGCAAATTTTGTCCCATGTCAATTATGATAAATCATTTCAGATCCTAGTTTTCAATTGTTAATTTCTGCAGCATGAAACACATGTGCTCATGTCTACCTCAACAGGCTATTATAGTGTCTGATGTGTACAAAACTGCATTTTAAAACCATTGAATCTCTGGAGTTATGGCACATAATTGAGGATGAGTTCGCAACATAATACAATGCTTTAGGAAAAACAGATCTGGTTGGCAAAAAAATTAGATACACTAATTTTATCAGTGCATGAAATAAATGACTGAAAATCATTTGTTTATAATGAACAATTAACATTTTTTTTATTATTATTTTTAAACTTTTCATATTTACAGTATTGCACTTAAACTGCACAAAAGTGCATTTCAGTTTAACTGATGCTTCCTTCATATTTTAAAAATTACAAAAAAATTGCAGTTATACCCTTTAACCTTCGAAACATTTCGTGAACGTCTCTTTTTGATGACATGATAAAAACCAAATTGGTTCCTATTCCCGCCTCGTTTAGTAAAGTAGTATCTTCTAGTAGTGCCATTTGTAAACGCCCACATACAAAACCTGAAGTGCAAAGAATATCTTCACTTCTATTCCTAGGAAATAGCACGATAAACAGAAAGAAAGAAAGCTAGAGAGAGAGAGAACAATGTGAGGAGAAAAGCTAAAAAACATATTTCGGACTCGAACACATTCCTGGCAACACATATTTACACTCTTAGTCCTCCGAAAGCAGAAAAATAAGGGATTCAAATCGCTTCTTCCTGTCAGTCAACAGTTTAAAGGAAATCAAACCCAAATGACCATTGACCTTGTGGATGAGGGTATAGAGGACGGTTTGAATGGCAGTGATACAACAGAGTTGGGGCGTTAGGTCAGATACAAGATAAAGGCCAGGCTCCATAATAGACCTGCAGTCCTGCAATCAAACTCATGCACTGGGCAGCGGCAGGAAACAATACAGTGGCCATTTCTTATCTATTTTTTTGTTTTTTGTTTGTCTTTTTTTGTGTGTAAAGTTTAGAGCGGGTCCGATGCCTTGTGGTGTCAGTGTCTTTTCTCACACATGCAACAGTCTGTAAAGTCAATGTGACGGCATCGGATTCAGTGAGGCTCTAGTATTTGGCCCTGCTTGCTTGCTTTGACAGTTTGCTTTGTTCTAAAGTCTCCTGGTCTGGTCTGGCCTGGTTTAGCCTGGCCCTGGCCTTGCCTGGCCCTGTCCCTCAGCTCAGACAGACATCCACATGTGTTTGTACGGTCCTGGACTTGTGATGTGTGCCTGGAGTGGACTGAGCCACTGGCCCCGCAGAAGTCCTGCCTGTTGGGCGAAAAGTAAAAGGAGATTTCATTGGTATTTAATTACCGTTCTCTCTACAAGTGGTTGTTTTGATAGCTGGTTTTGTGACAATTTTCTCGCTCCATCCTCCATCTTCCTCCGCCTCCTCCTCCTCTTCCTCCACCCCTCTCTTTACCTGTGTCTTTATTTTTCTCTGTCTCTCTCTTACATTCTCCCTCTCAGTGTTTTTATTTGTATTTGTTTTGTTTAAGCTGTAAGTGTCAGACCTGATCACTGGGCTCAGTCTTGTGTGAGAAGTGGATGATTATGAGGGCGTGGGGCAAGTGGAGGGGAAGCCCGGTGAGGTCAGAGACCCAGAGCTTCAGCGTGTTTTCTTGCCTTGAGTCGGAGATCCGCGATGCTAGAGTTCTTGCTGTTGCTCTTGGCAGCCGCGGCCACGGCCGCCGCTGCAGAGGCTGAGTCCGCGAGCGAGGCGATTGGAAGTCCGAAGGGTGGGGGCGGGAACATCAGGTAGGGTGCGTGCGCTGCCAGGTGAGGGTGCAGGTGATGGTGGGAGTGAGCCACACCCTCCAACTGGAGCTGGGCCTGAACCTGCAGGACAACCAAAAACAACCCCTAGGTTAGTGAGTCCTTCCCAGCCCTTCAGGCTGTGTGTATGTGAGGAGAGCTGAAGGTTTAGGTTACACAGTTTGACACAATTAAATTCCCCTTCAAGTTCTACCCCCTCGAAGCTGTTGCTTATTTTGTGTTTTCTAAGAGAATAGTTAGGAAGTGCAATCTGAGTCCTTTTTTCATGTCAGTTATTCTTAAAGTTAATGAATCATACATAACTTCACAGACACAATGTCCAATTTCACAGCCTGGAATCAAAGTTTCTTTAAGACCCTGCACAGATTTGTCTAATTCACATTGAGAACTCCCTCATAACCATAATCCTGATTTATGGATTCAACTGCATAAATAAACAATTTTGCACCCCAACAAGATTCACGTATTTAGAATTATAAATATTTATCCATAAATATTCCTGAGCAAAGGGAAAGCGAGTCATAAGGAGCATATACTATCAATGTTCACATTCTTGGCAATTATTTTATGAGAAATAGGTGAAAATTACACATCCCTGTACTTCAGAGAGAAAGCTCCGTTGCCTCTTGCCATTTCTCATGTGTTTCAAACTCCACAGAAAGCAGAGAAGTGGATAGCCTTTTACTTTCTCATCCAATCCAAATAAAACATAATTTAAGCAACGTTTGGTAAACATTTTGGGAGAGCGAGCTGTCTCTACCAATTTTTTATTTTGGAAAATCATTGAAATAAAGTTGTTTAACTTTGAGAGAATTAATGTAAACACCAAAATATGCTTTCTTGGACGGTATTTCATTGCATACTGCTGACCAGTATTTGCACTCTCACTGCATTGCAGTGACAGGACCCACAGACACGAGGTAGTGCATAAATACCCAGTAGGTTTCTTTTCCTTGGTTACCAAGTGGCACTGTTACCAAACACAAAAAGAATAGGCCCAATTCCAGATGCATGGATACTAACTTTTCATAAGGCATGGCTAACATTAAAACAAAGGGCCTTGTTCGAAATGTATCAGTACAGACTGTCTGTCAAACAGAGAAGGGAACCCCTCTTTCAGAAGGGATCTTTTAGCGTGTTGTTGTAAAGTTTGCTCAACGGATCAGTAAAATGGAACAGGGCATGAGCTGCTACGGGTGCTTAAGATGCGATATCTTAATTTGACCTTCATGTTGTTGAAGGAATTTTCCTGCACAGCAAGAAATGCAAAATTGTAGTGTATTCCAGTTTTTTTTTGTGATATCCAAATGGTAGTTACAGTCTTGTCCCATTGCTGCAACTCCCGTATGGACTCGGGAGAGGCAAATCAGGAGCCATGCGTCCTGCGTCCACGACCCTGCCAAGCCACACTGCTTTTTGACACACTGCTCGCTTAACCCAGAAGCCAGCCGCACCAATGTCTCAGAGGAAACACCGTCCAGCTAGCAACCGATGTCAGCTTGCAAGCGCCCAGCCCGCCACAAGAAGTCACTAGAGTGCGATGGAATAAGGAAATCCCGGCCGACCAAACCCTCCCATAACCCGGACAATGCAGGGACAATTGTGCGCCGCTTAAAAAAAAAAGGCTTTTAAAGTTTTCAATTTCCACTTTTACATTTCAGACTTGCTTACGTCATGCTTCACTTTTCTGCTTTCAAGTTTAGTCATTTTTTTTTACTGAATCCATGGCATTATTTAGAATGCTTAAATATAAGCTTCTGCTAATCAGCATTCAGGGCTCTAACGACCCAGTTGATAATATACTATATACAACAAATTATTTGAACTACAGTTCAGAAAGTGCGGTTTCACATAATTTTTTTTTTAAATAGTGTGAATTCAACAGGATTTGACCTCATACCCTCACGTCCCTGAATGTTCCATAGTTCCCTACTCCACCTGCTAAGCCATCTGTCAGGTGAAACTACATTTACAAAATCCTAACTATATTTGTAAGTACGGTGTCCAGTAGAGGTCATGTACGAAAGCAGCTTGGAAACGAAGAAAGCATCGGAACCACAACGACATCAGTGGGATCTCACATTCTGCTACACACGGTTTGAAAAAGCACGTGATCAAACGAAGCTTTGGACGTCATTGATAAAGTGATACACGAACTGGCACGCTGCTTCGAAGTTAGCTGCTTAACGATTTGGAAGCATGCCTCGGAGCTCTGGTTTCAAACGTAACATCACTAACTCTGGCTGGATTCCAATAGGTTTCCAACTTTGCAAGCCAGCATAATGTGACTTGCAGGCCTGATGTGGCATGTAAACCAGGTGTTTCCTAACACCAATGGTGATAGGGTAAAACTAGGCCATCAAAGTAAGGCCTTATGACATATGTAATTTTTTGTCATAAAGTTTCATTTTAATGATACATTTCACCTAGATACTAATTTGGTAAAAGCTACAGGCCTTTAAAATAAATAATTAAACAACCATATCTCTGTCACTAACAAATACAGTCATGGGTGGTAACACTGGATTGCTGTCTGTCTCAGGCCTGGTAGAGGTAGTGCTTCTCTCTCAGTACCCAGGCCTCATGCCTCCCTCCCTGCAAACGCAGCTCACTGTCAATATCCGTCAGAGCCCTCTCCAGTCTCTGCTTTCATCATCTCTTTTATGTGCTCCCGTTGCCGTGGTGTTGGCTTAATTAGAGCCAAGCTTTTCACAGGGGTGAGGTGTACAACGCAGTGGCCAGGCCGCAAAAACAGACACCGCCAGATCAAATGACTCTCCAACACACATGCACACACACACCACTCTCAACACACCCCAAAGGTGAAAGGTGTTCTGGGGTTGAGTTGAATTGTGCACACTCTCACACACAGCCCCCCCAGCTCCATAGAATTCTCAATTGCCACCCTAGCCTTTGTAAACCGCAAACTATCGCTCTCAATTCAGAGATGATTGGGAAGTATGGTTGTTTATATTTTGGGGCTCAATATCAACTACACATTCTAATGGATTAAAGAGGGGGGAAAGTAGCGTGAATTTGTATGACTGCATCAAACCTTTCAACCATGCTAACACATTTAGAAACTATAGCTTTTTGTCCATTAATGGATGTTAAATATTGACGTTTGCTCATGCACAATCACTCATGCATGCATTTTCTAAGTAAATAATTCATGTGGGATTCGTCATAAAAAATAGAAAACAAAGCACCTGTTGAAAAGGCATCCGTAGAGCTCCCATGTTGACATATGGCGCTACTCTGCAGGCATCCAGATGACTGGCAGTGCCCAGAATGACACCTGGAAAGTAGGAAGAAGTGTCTGTCAGACAGTGAGATAGTTATGTTTGATTATAAGGCAGGCTGAAATGGTTGGTCAAAATTTACAAGATTGACATTTTTCATTTTGCACATGATAATATAATAATTTAACATAATAAAGTACATGCACACATAATTATTGTAGGAAATGCACGAAATATAGCAAGCTTTTACATGACCTTGAATTATGTGGAATAAACATTTGCAAGTGTAAAAGTACAAGCTTCATAATCATCACAACATGAATCATTAAACAAATAGATGGATAGTAAAATAGAATTTACCTTTATGCATCTGGTTTTCTTGTTTTCGACATTTTGCTCTTCTGTTTTGAAACCAAACCTGGAAACCAAAATGTAAACAGTCAATACACAGCAAAATCAATGGTATACATTTAACTGTACCTTATTTTCAGTGAACATTTGAGTCCCATTGTACTGGTGTTAAAATAAGACTTTTGAAATTGTTAAAGATTTAACTCTGTTGCAGTGTTCCCCATTTAACTAGGAAAGTGTCAAATGTACACTATTTTCAGTGAACATATGAGTCCCACTGAACTGGTGTTAAAATAACACTTTAGAAAATGTTAAAGATTTAACTTTCAGTGTTCCCCATTCTACTCTTAAAGTGTTCAAATGTACATGATTGTGGTGTTTGCATAGTTCTACTGTAGAGAGCTATGCAGAGTAAAACAACACTTGATTTAGAGTAAACTAGACTCACTTGCTTAGTGCCGACACTTACTCTTTCTCAGTGTAAGAAATTAACAACTGTAGTGTTACTGTAAATCGTTGTGAGGTGTTGTTTTAACACTGTACGGTGTAAAGCCTAATTTGCATATTTCCCAGGGTGCCTTTTCTTTTCGAGTGAATTTTATGCTTACGTTCCATGACTGTATTTATTAGTGACAGAGACATGGCTTTCTAATTATTTCCATTGAAAGTCCTGTGGCTTTCACCAAGTGAGTACCTAGGCAAATGCCATTATTAAATTGTAACTCTATGAAAATACATACAGTACCAATCAAACGTTTGGACACACCTACTCATTCCAATTTTATTTATTTTTACTATTTTCTACATTGTAGAATAATAGGGAAGACATCAAAACTATGAAATGACTTATGGAATCATGTAGTAACCAAAAAAAGTGTTAAACAATCAAAATATATTATATATTTTAGATTCTTCAAAGTAGCCACCCTTTGCCTTGATGACAGCTTTGCACACTGTAGAAAATAGTAAAAATAAAGAAAAACCCTTGAATAAGTAGGTGTGTCCAAACTTTTGACTGGTACTGTATATCATAAGGCCTTACTTTGATGGCCTAATTTTACCCTAACACAATGGAAAATCAACACTGGCCAATTTGCTGTGTGAGGACATTGTAGAATATTGATTTGACGATTTTACTACTTATAAAAGTAGCCTATTACTGTTTTAATCATGATTTATGATAGAAATTATTCCCTACACTATTATAGATAATGTAAGTATAAGTATGCCAAAAATAATATACACAGCACATTTTATTTTAATGATAACATATTTGCTTAGGCCACAGAACTCTGCCTCTGTCACTAAAAAATACTGTAATAGGTGGATTTCACTCCAAAGGCAAGGCACTCTGGGAAAAATGGAAAACGGCTTTACACTAAGCAGTGTGCTTAACACTGAAACGTGTGGACCCATATACAGTAGACACTGTCACTGTTGATTTAACATTGGATAATTTGCTGTGTACAAAATATCGCCAGACAATGTATAGCCTAATAATAATGTTGAAATATATGTGCTAGTGCTAAACAAACGGTGCCAAAAAGGTCACTTTTACTCTGTGTAATCTAACTATGTCCCTTTGCTCCCCAGGTTGCAGAAGCAGCATAGGCTATTGTTAACTATCATTAACCTAATTTCCTTCCATTAATCCATTATCTCCTCTCGCCTCCGACCCCAGTTATGATTATCATTTACAGTAGCCGGATTGGCGATTAGACGACCACAAAGGGCGCTGTCTAATTACTCATGGTGCCGCAGCCATTTTACACAAGTGAACATCATTAAAGGCGTGTGGATTGGACTGCAATAATACGTTTGTCGATAAAGTATGCATCACTGACATTGCCTGCCCACAGATGATTAAATAAGAATTTGTTCTTAACTAACTTGCCTAGTTACATAAAGGTTAAATACAATTTAAATAAATAAATCTCAATCTTTCCTTCCATTGCATATTGCAAACAAATGTTTGTTAAATGTTGTGTTTAGAAGATAGTAATTTAGGAATAGTCTATTATGGCCTATTATTAGCCTGTTTCCTATTATTATTATAGGCTATGGCTATATCATTATTCATTATTCATTATACTGCTAATTATATTATTTGATTGTTTTAGGCTTGGCTATATCACGAGGTGTATTTAGTTAGTCTACTTTTTAATCACTGCTGTTGTTGTTCCTCAAAGGTCTGTATTAACACAAAAACTACTAAGAAATCAAAGTATACAGCTCAGGATCAATTCCAATTAGCCTACGTACCAGAATGATAATCAAAGTGAACTACACTGGTTGCGACAGTTATTTCACCATTAAGGACCACTCAATGATGCGCTTCACAAACACCCTAATTTCATTTCCTTTGGATTTTTATTAGAGACAGTGAATAATGACATTTAATTTAGCTCTGCACCAGACACTAAATATATTAGTCGTAGGACTAATCAAATTACTCCACGCTCCTCACCAAGCTCTCATAACTTTACATTAGATTCCTGACAGCTGCGCGCGGCGTAGGGCTTCTGTTTCGACACCTAAGTGCAGGTTAATACCCTGCTATCTACCACATTCCTGCCATACAATTTACTTCAGACGCATTTGGGCTTTCAAATCAAAAACCAGTCCCTTAGCCATGAACAGGAGACGCTGCTAGGTAGTTTTTAAAGATGTGTGATTTTGGCCCTAACGGCCCATTTCAGTCCATAAAATAGCCCTATGTGTTTATAGTGTGTGTTATTGTTGTAAATATTTCCCCCATTGCGTTTTAGCAGGTTCGGCTAAATGTTGTCATATCCTGTTTAACCAGAATTGTATTTAGGCCGTTTACAATTACATTTTTGTTTTATGTTGCGCTTGCAAGCTGTTACAGGGTGTAGACTTATAATATTACATATTCCTCCGATTAGATCTCAGAACATGATGTGTCCCACCGACTGAGTTGCAGCAGAATTGAATTAGCCTATTTCTAATCCATTTTAAGGGAACAGTATATCAAGACAATGCCAGATATTACAAAGACAACGCGTGAGGAAATGAGGTGACTGACATATACCCTACACGGGTGTCCCCTAAGCACTCGTACAATCTCTTCATACATGTTAATGATGTGGTAAATTCTTTCCGAAGCACATCATTATTTTTATTCATTTTTTATTTAACCTTTATTCAACTACATAAGCAACTTTTCTTCTACAATAATTTGCCAGGAGATAGGAGACAGATTTAAATTCACCCAGTGCCACTTTGAGCAACTATGATGTGGCAACGGCTGTAGGCGTAATTGTATTATTTGCTTGAATTAAAGCAACAGTATTTTGGTAGGCCTAATATAAAAAAATAGGCCATTGTTATCATGACATGTATTTGCTTGATAATGGATAGTATTTTATGGACAAGTAAATAAATACAAGTTTAACAGTAACCAGTACAGTATTATTATTATTGTTATTATTATTGCACAAATTTTTGTCTGTTATTGCACTTGATACCATCCATGAGAAGTATTTGCCAGAAATGTAATTTAGAAACATTGCCAAACTAATTTCACCGAGGTCGTGAGGTCAATCTGTGTAATATCGACCCAATTAATAAACTCATGTGGCTTTCCACAATATCGAGAAAGTTACATCTACAGTTTGCTGTATCTTATATTGCATGATATGTTTGTCTCGTTGCATCTGGCAAGTGGGTGAATAAATGATATAAAAACATAAACCTCAGCGCTATCTTATTTATAATCCCTGAATATGTATTTTCTTTAAGTACACCGGAAGCAATTCTCCTAACGTGTTTATCTCACGAAATTTAAGGAAATAAAAATAACTTTTAATAAATATATTTTTTAGACACTTTCAGAATGAATATACCCCAAACCTGACAGGTTAATAATTTGATTTATTTCATTATGAAATAAATGTGAAGTAACAGCTTTCAAAAGATTTCACATTTACCAATATGACAACATACATTCTTTAAGTAAGTCTAAGTGTATCTAAACATTCGATTTTTATAGCCACATAGTTTTTAAATTGTATGCTTATCAATATGGTTTGCAGTAGGCTATTGCAGTGCAAACCCATAAGTGTTGGCCGTATAGCCTTCTGCAAAGTGTTTCATTTGTGACCATACATCATTCCTGATCTAAGCCCTACATTACATCCATCTTATCCATATAGGGCCCGCCGCTTTACACTACACTTCTTTGACAACACAAACTAGGTCCAANCCCCCCCCCCCCCCGAGTGGTACAGTGTAAAGACATTTGGCTCTTCCACACCACATGTCCATGCAAGAATTACCGTAATCACCTTAATTAATGCAATGATTTACAAATGTGTGGACATTTTACAGTCTTTAATTTTTGAATTTGGCCAGTAAACCACAAGTTTTTCTCTGCTGGCTAAATTCAAAATTAAAGGCTGTAAAATGTCATTAATTAAGTGTGCAACATTATGTGCAATATGGTTTAGATGACGAACTCCTGTACACACATAACGCACGAATTTGCCTTTGGCCACACCACAACCAAGGCTAGTGTAAACAGAAAAGTTGCAAATCTGATGTTGAAGAGAGATAGCTCTCACTAGACATATTTTACTAATGTAAATCCACCCTTATTTTGAAACACGAATTACAGTAGGCCTAATCTTCTTGACTCGCCCCCTATAACCACATGCCACTGTCTCTGGACGTCTCAATCTGGCAAACTCTCACGCATTTTTTTCTAACATGTCCAGGGCCTCGTTTCCCAGTTACCATGTAAATAGGCTATTGAGGTGGCTTATTATGCTTACCCAATAATAATGTACTAAATCGCACGATTGGGTACATCACTGCGCACATGTTGTCACACATCGTGAAACAGATTGAGGAAAGAATTACAAACTGTAGCCTAGTCGCCAAATTTTAACACAAAATTGACTGAACATGAAATGTATTTCATGTTCCCTAAACAGCAGGAAGTATATTGTACACTCAACTTTCCTGCCAGTTACTGACTATGGTAACACCGCCACTAAGGTACTGTTAAAGCTTTGGATGCCATTTAGCAAAGCATCCTTCATTTTATCACAAGTGACAGTTTTAATACTCATCACTGCATCCTGTATCAAAAGGTTGGCTGGTCCTCATTAAAGTCCCGTAGACCACTTCACTAATCCATTTTTGTTTATAAAGCTCTACTACACAAGCTTCTGACTTACCTAACTTCGCTGTTGAAGTATAAAAACATGTTATCAAACCCTTTCCCAGGGTTGGTTAACTCTTGAGGTTCCTCGGGTTGAAGTATAAAAACATGTTACCAAACCCGTTCCCAGGGTTGGTTAACTCTTGAGGTTCCTCGGGTCTCGATGAAATAAGATACATCTGCTTTAAGTTTTAATGCAACTCACCGCTGGAACAATTTAGAAAACCCATTACGATTGGATGTTCTGGTTCCGCTCGGGCAATGTAATGTCTTGATTGAGGACCTAGTAGTTTAGGAATGAATGTAACTGTTTATCTTACATTTTGTGTTGTGCTGTATTTTCTAATTTACATTGTATTGATTGCTGTTTTGTTTCATATTATATTTGGTTGTTGTGTTGAGACTCTGGTCTCAATGTGTTTTCCCCCTGAATAAATAAATAACACAAATTGTAAATAGGCCTAGCCTATATAGGCCCATAATTCAGTCATCTCGATTTTCATTTGAAGCATCATTTTATCAAATTGTAAAAATTGCAAATAATTTGGCAACTTTGTAGGCTATTTGTAGTTAATTTTGTTCAGAAGTTAGCGGCATTCACAGTCAGACGGATAGCCTAAACATCTTGATTCTGTGTTTAGCGGAGATCTTATGTGAACAAAGTGACGTGGAAGGGGGGGGGCATCTATAAGAATGTTCTCAAAATGAGCTTAACGCTACGAAGGCTCTGTGAACCTTTTTATGCTCAAATGTTGTACAAAACGTTGATGCAAATTAGGGACAGACCTATCTAGGGTTTTGTCCAAAAGCGTATACCTGTATCCCTGCAGTTTTATAGTTGTGGTTTTCACTTTCAGTTGATGGAGACCGGGTGTTACCTGCACTCGTGCCTCTGACAGTCCCAGCCTCTGGCTCAGCTCTTCCCGCATGAAGGCGTCGGGGTAGTGCGTCTCGTCGAACAGGCGCTCCAGCTCGTTGAGCTGTTCCAGGGTAAAGTTTGTCCTGCTCCGCCGCTGCTTCAGTTTGCTCTGTGCGTCCTCGTCCCCCGACTTCACGTCCTCCTTCTTCTCTTTACACTCATATATCCCTGCGTGAACACACGTTTTAAAATACAGTACACCTCTAGATTAAACATAACAAACTCTTACACCTGCAACTACAGCTTGCCTTCACACACACACACACACACACACACACACACACACACACACACACACACACACACACACACACACACACACAGTGTGTAGTGTATATTTATTTGGTGGGATACATAGTACGTGTTATAGTAGCCAGCCAGAGAAAGAGAAGAGAACATGTTTCAGAAGCTCGATCTCTATTGGCCAAAATACAATTTACAAATGTATTTACAAATAAATTACCAAAATGCAGGCTTTATTATATTGAACATGATTCACACACATACATTATGATATCCTCGATCATAAAATCATGTAACGTTTAGGTCTAATTATAATTTCCTCAATGGTATTTTACAGACTGCACATGGCACCTTTATTGTCAGGAATACCTTGCCGAAAACGCAACAATATTCACTATCTGAAACTAAGCATGGCTATACCCAACACCAACCATTAAATGTTATTATTTAATGTGATTATTATTTTGGAAAATTATAGTGGTCATTGTTTTACAGTAAGTTGTTGAGTTATATATATTTTTAAATTTAACAATTCTAGATTGAAAAAAGTTATTCCTCGAGTTTGTAACCTAACTACAATCTATTAGCCTAATTGTCGTTAAATGTTTTACATTATATTATAGATAAATAACTTAACTTAGGGTGTATAAAAGTCTATAAATCTGAGTATTTGACAAGATTTCACAAGTTAATAGTTTTTACTTAAAATACAGTTATGTTCAGATAGGTATTGATGATAGGTTATAAACATATTATTACCGGGGCTAAAATCTTGGTATATCATTATTACTATCACCACCTTACGTGTTGCCTGTGACAATTGTTTTCCATCATTATAGACGGACCTATAGACGGACCAATTGTGTGCTATACAAAAAGGTAGTGGAGAACTTACATTCAAACACTGATAGGCCTATTACAGTGCAAGAACATACATCCAACTTCGAGGTGCACGGGCTAATTTTGTGTATGAAGTTATTTGTAGGCCTATATGTGTTATGTCATGTAAATGCAAGCAAGAAGCACTTCATATATGTGAACAGTCAAAATAAAAATGTCTGGTCCAATGAACGAGAGTTTAAAATTTAAAGTATTAGGCTACTGGATCCTGACTGGCAGAAGGGAAAGTATCACTCCTATTCATTGTGCATTGGAAACTGCTGAGGCCTATCATTATGAATTTCATCGCCATCAATACGTGATTATTCATCGATATGATTTGCTATTTAATGTGCTACAATGATCGACAGCAGTGAGATACTATTGATATTATATAGGCTACATTCGTAGTAGGCTTACATTGAAAAGTTTTGAACTTGTCAATGTTTTGGCCACAATACTTTTACAATCGATGTCAGTTATTGTAAAAACCAAGGGCTTGGTCCGTGTAAGAACGCGATGCATCTCAGCCATTCACGCTACATCTCGAGCGGGTGGATAAAAACGTACCTTCTGTGGCCCTTGAAACGTTAAACTCCTTGAGTTTTTCTTTCTCTAGCTCTATGTGCTCCTTGAATAGATGTACTGGACAGTGGTTGCTGCCTTCCGTTATGTCCTGTAGACTTGTCTCCGAGTTCCCTAGCTCCCTCGCCCGCGCCAAGCCACTCTCCAAAACTTCCCTGTAGGTGATACTCTCCTTACTGCTCTCCTTGGTTTTCTGGTCGAAAGATTTCGAGACGAACGCTGTAAGTTCTTCCATGGCCGCTCAGTGGTCCTGAGCACGGAAATCCACTTTAAAAGTACCTATATAACCTTAGCCGTCTGCTCGTAGAGCGCTCCGTCGTGATATCACTCCTGCTGTTATGATAGTGTTTTTGAGAGCACACTATTTATACACCGCCACCTCAGCCCAGCCCCCATCTCTGTGTCTTGGGCAATTATGGGCTGCTCGACTTGTCTGAATTCAACTTTCAGCAGCTTCTCCAGAAATCAGTGCTTCGACGGAGGCGGTTAATTGAATTACGGGTCATTCAAATGCCTAAGGTGCCTTACGGCGAAAAGCGTGCGAGATCTTTAGGCCTATGTTTAATTAATTCGACGATAATTTAATTAACGTGATTGAGATATGAGTGGTTGTGTTTGCTCCTCCTGGTGTTGCTATTTGTTTGAGCTGACAAGTAAAAATTAAAATCACAAAAACATAAACACCCCAAAATAATAATACAATCTAACTATTGGGATTTACAATTCAGTGGAAAACATTGGCAATAGACTAGTGATGCTGAATGAGCTAATGTCTACAGTGGTGGTCCATGATTCGAGTACAATTACCCATAATTTCTCTGGGGATAATTATATTTTAACTAAGCTATATGAAGCATAGGCTATATCATATCATTCATTTTGTTTTGCAGGTGTGAATCGTGTGACAATAATTCAAATAGGCTCCAGTCCACACATTTTCTGAGAATGTAATTCACTTTGAAATATTTGCAAATAAATCGCATGTCAATAATTATAAAAATGCTATAATTTCCTTAATGATAATCTAATGATAGGAAACCAATACTGTTTTGCGACGTTTTGGAGAGCAAAGAAAAATTCCAGATTCTTAGACTTTTGTAATGGTAATTTCGTCATAAACTATGAGTGAGTAAATATTTACGATTACATGCATCTATTATATTAGTGGAAGGAAATGCATGCATAAAAAGATGATTACCGGAAAGTCGTCTAACATTACACGGTAAATGTATAGGGGCATCTACTTTCAATCCAATTCAACAAATCTCAGTGACTTTACATGTCTGTTTGCTCAATATGAAGTAGGCCTACACATTTTGTTCATAATTCATATTATTGAAACACCTCTAGGAGTACTAACTGTTAAACTGGATGTTTCTTAAAATAAAATACGTTGATAATCAATAAAATTACATTTGGTGGAAAATGTTCCCTTATTTATAACTAGGATTTTCATGGAAATAGATGTTGGCTATAATAGCTGAACATGATCTAAAACGCATGTATGGGTCCAGCTCAGCAACACAAAAGACCGAGAGAAGACGGCTGTTCCTGGGGTTTTCTTACCCGGAGTGCCCCGGCAGTGTGAAAGAGCTCAGTAAAGCTGTGCTCTTTAAGTGCGTGTTTTGATATCTCTCCATTTATCACAAAACCCGTCACACATCTTAGAGGCCGACGCGCGCAGGCAGAGGGACTTCCCCCGTGCCATGAACTGCGCCCTTTGTTGTTAATGGACGTAAATCCTCCTCACAACATAATTCGGTGTTCCGAGTCTCCGTATTGAATAGTTTGACTTGTAAAGGGAAGTGCGTGTGGGGTCAATAACGAAATACATCCTAATTGGTCTCACATAACCATAACACTAACCTTTTCTGCAGTGCACTCATCATTCTTAATAAAATCATGACAATATTGGTTGCTATCTTCAAACATAAGTTTTATATCTCAGTATTAGTGAACCAATAGGCTAAGTTATACATCCTATATTTCAGTTTGTGTCGAGGGTTCAAAAGAGCCCAACAACTAATAAAGGTGATACAGCAGGTGAGAGGTTACCATGGCTGTTTTAGAGGTGCTAGGTTACTAAACGATCACTATAGGTGCTCTATAGGATGAATCATGAATGATATTAAAATTGCTTGCAATTGGCCTATAACAACATAGTATTTGTAGGTCAATTTAATGAAAACAACATACATTTATGTGGGTAGTGAAATATTTATATTTAGGATGAAAACATCGAAAAGTAATGTAATCTTGTAAATGTAATGTAAAACAACAACAACAACAACAACAACAACAACAACGTGTGACATATTTGAAAATGTGGGTCCTTTCATCTAACATGCATTTCAAACTAGGGTTTTCTCGTCATCAGCAGGATCTTAATTGTGAAACTTCAAAGTGTTTCTTTTTTTTCTAAACGTTTGAAAATTAGTGAGTGCAGTCCAATTGAAGTGGAGTATCCACATGTGGAGCCCAATCAACAACAGGCTCAACGCTATCGACCAGCGCAAATCGAAGAGTGATGTTCTATACGCAGAAGCATTCATGTCACCTGGTCGCCATAGTTTAGTTGCGCAACATCCTTAAAGGGGCACGAATCATATTCCCCCTTGTCTTTATATCTCCAACATTTTCAACACCCCTCCCACCGTCCGTTCAGTACTTCTTAATAGGGTATTTAATTTCCCTAGTGAGTATCCAGAGAGTATCCAAAGCAAGTCAGGAGAGTCATTCACTTGTATTGTAGCCAGCTGAAAGGTATGTGGCCTATTGTACTGTAGCCAGTGGCGGTTCTAGACCATTTCAACTGGGGGGGCCAAGCTGGGGCCAGTTGTACTGTTAGAGGGGCCAGTTACATTAGACGTTATTGTTGTCATATCGTTTTCTTCACTGCATTGCAGGCATTAGCAGGCAAAAGACCATGTCCCTCTAGTAAATGTGTGGGTTTAATTAGTGTTCCGCATTGCCACTGTCTAATAACAGATGTAAAAAAAGAACGATAGCAAAAATTAGTTATGCAAAAATTATTTCATACTCCACAATCAGGGGGGCCACAAGGGGGTCCAAAATTGTTGTCACAGGGGCACTGGCCCCCTCTCCCAGAACCGCTAGTGACTGTAGCTGAGTAATATGACTTTCCTGATATCAAGTGTTACTTTGCCCATATGGAGTTTCAACCAACATGTTAATCTCTATTTACTGATTCTATTTACTAGGCCTACATTATATTGTCAATAAATACAAACATGTAGTATTGTTATTACAAGGGGTTCACAGCGAATTCCACTTCAACTGTCACGTCCTGGCCATAGAGAGCCCTCTGGGTTCTCTATGGGGTTTTTGGGCCAGGACGTGACCAGGGGTGTTTTGTGTTTTCTATGTTGGTGATTGTGTGTGGTTCCCAATTAGAGGCAGCTGATTGTTGTTACCTATAATTGGGGACCATACTTAGTGTGTCCTCGCCCCACCTGTGTTGTGGGTTATTGTTTGTTATGTTGTATGTGCTGGTTGCGCTACACATTATATGTTACGATCTGTTATTTCTTTATTGGTTTTTGTTAGTTTCACTTTTCATAAAAATTATGTGGAACTCCAATCACGCTGCGCCTTGGTCCGTTCATGAAGATCGTGACATCAACCTTTATATTCGAAGCTCACTTAAACCAGCCAGGTCACCATGATACAAGTCAGTTTTCCACGTCCATCCATGTCTGAGGCCTTCTGGAGATGACATAGAAACAATCCACTAGTGGCAACAGTGAGCGCTGTTACCTTCAAGTAGGTTTTGATTTTGATAGGGTGTTGTGGATGGGGATGGATGATGGGTGTAAGCATCTGCCTCTGATTCCAAAGGTTGCAAATTCAAATCCACCAATACAAAGTTGTTTTTCATATTCAGAGTTAATGCCTTAAGAATTTGGAGTAAATGCCTGAACTTAACCCTACCCTTCAAAATTCGGTTTAGGGTTAAACTTACCCTTAAACACTTTGAAATTTGATGTTTGAGAAACATGGATGAACATTTAATTCTGACGTGAGACTGTGAGAACTGGTAGACTTAAAGCATAATATTCACAGCCCCGCTTGACCTAGAGACTTAACTTTGTACAGTGCATTTTGTAAGTATTCAGACCACTTGACTTTCCACACATTTTGTTATATACAGCCTTACTCTGAAATTGATTCAATCATTTTTTCCTCATATATTTTCAGACAATACCAAAAATGACAAAGTGAAAAAAGTTTTTGGGACATTTTTGCAGATTTATTCAATATAGAAAACGGAAATACCTTAATTACATAAGAATTCAGATCCTTTGCTATGAGACTCTAAATTACGCTCAGGTGCATCCTGTTTCCATTGATCATCCTTGAGATGTTTCTACAACTTGATTGGAGTCCACCTGTGGTAAATTCAATTGATTGGACATGATTTGTAAAGGCACACACCTATCTACAGTGGGGAAAAAAAGTATTTAGTCAGCCACCAATTGTGCAAGTTCTCTCACTTAAAAAGATGAGAGAGGCCTGTAATTTTCATCATAGGTACACTTCAACTATGACAGACAAAATGAGGAAAAAAAATCCAGAAAATCACATTGTAGGATTTTTAATGAATTTATTTGCAAATTATGGTGGAAAATAAGTATTTGGTCAATAACAAAAGTTTATCTCAATACTTTGTTATNCATCACTGCTCTAGAGGAGATCTGCATGGAGGAATGGGCCAAAATACCAGCAACAGTGTGTGAAAACCTTGTGAAGACTTACAGAAAACGTTTGACCTCTGTCATTGCCAACAAAGGGTATATAACAAAGTATTGAGATAAACTTTTGTTATTGACCAAATACTTATTTTCCACCATAATTTGCAAATAAATTCATTAAAAATCCTACAATGTGATTTTCTGGATTTTTTTTCCTCATTTTGTCTGTCATAGTTGAAGTGTACCTATGATGAAAATTACAGGCCTCTCTCATATTTTTAAGTGAGAGAACTTGCACAATTGGTGGCTGACTAAATACTTTTTTCCCCCACTGTATATAAGATCCCACAATTGACAGTGCATGTCAGAGCAAAAACCAAGCCATGAGGTCGAAGGAATTGTTTGTAGAGCTCCGAGACATGTGTTGAGAATTGTGTCGAGGCACAGATCTGAGGAAGAATACCAAAAAATGTCTGCAGCATTGAAGGTCCCCAAGAACACAGTGGCCATCATTCTTAAATGGAAGAAGTTTGGAACCACCAAGACTCTTCCTAGAGCTGGCCGGCTAAACTGAAAAATCATGGAGATGGACACTCTGACAGAGTGTGGACACTCTGACAGAGCTCTAGAGTTCCTCTGTGGAGATGAGAGAACCTTCCATAAGGACAACAATCTCAGCAGCACTCCACCAATCAGGCTTTTATGGTAGAGAGGGCAGACGGAAGCCACTCCTCAGTAAAAGGCACATGACAACCCGCTTAGAGTTTGCCAAAAGCCACCTAAAGGACTCTGACCATGAGAATCAAAATTCTCTGGTCTGATGAAAAAGATTGAACTCTTTCGCCTGAATGCCAAGCGTCACGTCTGGAGGAAACCTGGCACAATCCCTACGGTGAAGCATTGTGGTGGCAGCATCATGCTGTGGGGATGTTTTTCAGTGGAAGGAACTGGGAGAATAGTTAGGATTGAGGGAAAGATGAACGGCGCAAAGTACAGAGAAATCCTTGATGAAAACCTCCAGAGTGCTCAGGACCTCAGACTGGGGCGAAGGTTCACCTTCCAACAGGATAACGACCCTAAGCACACAGCCAAGACAATGCAGGAGTGGCTTTGGGACATGTCTCTGAATGTCCTTGAGTGGCCCAGCCAAAGCCCTGATAATAGCTGTGCAGTGACGCTCCCCATCCAACGTGACAGAGCTTGAGAGAATCTGCAGAGAAGAATGATAGAAACTTCCCAAATACAGGTGTGCCAAGCTTGTAGTGTCATACGCAATAAGAATCGAGGCTGCCAAAGTTGCTTCAGCAATGTGATGAGTAAAGGGTCTGAATACTTACGTAAATGTGTTTAATATTTTTTATATGCAATAAATTTTTTTTTTTACTGTTTTTGCTTTGTCATTATGGGGTATTGTGTGTAGATTGATGAGGGGAAAAAAACAATTTAATGAATTTTATAATAATGCTGTAAAGTAACAAAATTGGGAAAAAAAGAGGTATGAATACTTTCCGAATGCACTGTACGTACAGTAGGTGTCTTTCCTCATGCTGAACACATTTGCCTCAAGGACCCATAAGGTTTGTCAGGATAGATTTTCCTGCCTCTTGAAACTTTTTGAAAAAACCTTAAAAAAAAATATCAGATTCACTCCTAACTTCGTCTTTGGACTCATCACAATAGTCCCTATTTTGAGAAAATAACGTTCATACATTCAAAGATGGCCACACTATACCAGTAGTTGCATATTAGCACAAACACTAATATGCTCAAATATACTGTACTAAAATTACAAAAATCTTCTTATGAACCATAGGACCAAATGACACCACATTTGGAATGTAGGCCCATGGCACATGTTTTAACTTAGTTTGAGCTAAGGTATTGGTAAAAAGATTGCTGAGTTATTGTCAAATCAGATTTAACATGTCCATTTAAACCACTGTAAATCTACTCCACAGTGGATTATTTAAACTTGTCATCGATATCATGGACGTCCCTAAGATAAACCACACTGAATTTGGTATTGATATCTCAAGAACAAGGAAACTATTAACAACTCATTCTTTGTTTAAGTAACGCAAATGCTCAAATCTAACTGCAATCATCTTCTCCATATGAACAAATGTTGTATTTAGACTCATTACATCAGTCTAATAGTCTTGAGAAAAAATAGTTGCAGCATTCAAATATGGCCACACTGCACCTATAGATGCACGTTAGCACATATGCTAATGATAAAAACACCCCTTCACTTTTTCCCATTTTGTTGTTACAGCCTGAATTTAAAATGGAGTAAATAGAGATTTTGTGTCACTGGGCTGCACACAATACCTCATAATGTCAAAGTGGAATGACATTTTTAGAAATGTTTACAAATTTATAGAATGAAAAGCTGAAATGTCATGAGTCAATAAGTATTCAACCCCTTTGTTATGGCAAGCGTAAATAAGTTTAGGAGTAAAAATGTGCCTAACACGTCGCATAATAAGTTGCATGGACTAACTCTGTGTACAATAATAGTGTTTAAAAATAGTTAGGGAGCGGCAGCAGTGTTCGGAGTCTGGCGTGCCCAAAGTAAAATAGGATATGCACATAATTAGTAGTATTGGATAGAAAACACTCTGAAGTTTCTAAAACTGTTAAAATAATGTCTGTGAGTATAACATAACTGATATGGCAGGCGAAAACCAGAGGAAAATCCATCCGAGAAAATGTGATTCTGTGAGCTGCCTCCTTTTCCAATGAGTTGCTATAGGAAGTGCTTAAATCCAGCTCCTAGGTTGCAGTACCTATGGCTTCCACTAGATGTCAACAGTCTTTAGACAAGGTTTCATGCGTTTATCTAGAAAAATAAGGGAGTAGAAGAAGTTTAACCAAGGAGAGTGAGGAAGTAACTTCTGTCTGTGGCTCGCGGGACCGGGAGCGCTCGCCTCGGTTTTTTACTTTTCTATCGCTCAGGTTATTATCCGTTTGAAATATTATAGTTAATATACATAATAGTGTACCTAAGGATCGATTAGAATCATTGTTGGATTTGTTTGTACAAAGTTTATAGGTATAATTTTGTCTTGAATAATGGACGAGTGGACAGTGGATTTTCTGAACAGAACGCGCCAACCAAACGGAGCTTTATGGATATAAAGAGGGACTTTTTCAAACAAAAGGAACATTGATTGTCTTGCTTGGACACTTCGGATTACTATCAGCAGAAGATCTTCAAAGGTAAGCCATTTATTTTATCTCTTTGTATGACTTTTGTGACACCCTCGCTGGTTTTATTATTATGCTAATGGAGGAAGTACATGTGGCGCTGTCCTCAGACAATCAAATGTTATGCTTTCGCCGTAAAGCCTTTTTGAAATCTGACAACGCTGTGAGATTGCCAAGATTCTAAGCTTTTGAAGAGTGTGCAACACTTGTATTTTCATGAATGTTTTATATTAGCACATTTGTAATTTAAATTTGGTGCTCTACATTTTTCCGGATGTTGTCAAGGATGGGGCACTAGCGCCCCACTGCTCTTTAATTATCTCCAAGAGGTTAACTTCAGCCAGGATATAATCGGTACCATTGGAAAGAAAACACTCTGAAGTTTGTAGAAATGTTAAAATAATGTAGGAGACTTTAACACAATACATTTTTTTTGAGAGCCCGTGCTCTTCCAATGGAATGTATAGGGGAAAAAAAATATCTAGCTCCCAGTATGCAATTCCTATGGTTTCCACTGGCTGTCAGTAGTCTTTGTATAAGGTTTCAGGCTTGTTTCTTCCAAAACGAGTAAGAAATATGAGTTTTACCACAGGAACACAGACTTGGAAATTCTTGTATGCGTGCGCAACGAAGAAGACACGCACCTGCTAATATCATTTTCCTATTGAACATACTTCTTTCCGTATGAAATATTATAGTTTAATTACATTTTAGGGTATCTGAGAATTAAATGGAAACGTATTTTGACTTGTCTTAACACAGTTTTGCGGTAGCTTTTTGGATTCCTTTCTCTGCATGTTGAACGAGTGGATTACTCAAATCGATGGCGCCAACTAAACAGACGTTTTGAGATATAAAGAAGGATTTTATCTAACAAAACAACACTATCAAATAAAATAAAATTTTATTTGTCACATACACATGGTTAGCAGATGTTAACATAGAAATCAATAGGCAGCCTGGACAAAAAGGTCATGTACAAAAAAAACAGCAAATCCGGATGGATTTTCCTCAGGTTTTCGCCTGCTATATCAGTTCTGTTACACTCACATACATTATTTTAACACTCTTAGAAACTTCAGAGTGTTTCCTTTCCAATAGTACTAATTATGTGCATATCCTATTTTCTGTGCCTGAGTGACAGGCATTTTACTTTGGGCACGCCAGACTCTCCAAAACCGTCACCTCTGCTGCCGCTCCCTAAGAAGTTAACATTATTTTTGAATGACTACCTCATCTCTGTAACCCACACATACAATTATCTGTATGGTCCCTCAGTCGAGCAGTGAATTTCAAACACAGATTCAACCACAAAGACCGATGCCTCGAAAAGAAGGGCACCCACTGGTAGATGGGTAAAACTATTAAAAGCAGACATTGAATATCCCTTTGAGCATGGTGAAGTTATTAATTACACTTTGGATGGTGTAAAAATACACTCAGTCACCACAAAGACACAGACGTCCTTCCTAACTCAGTGGCCATAGAGAAAGGAAACTGCTCAGGGATTTCACCATGAGGCCAATGGTGACATTCAAACGGTTACAGAGTTTAATGGCTGTGATTAGGAGAAAACTGAGAATGGATCAACAACATTGTAGTTACTCCACAATACTAACCTACATGATAAAGTGAAAAGGAAGCAAGCCTGTACAGAATAAAAATGTTCCAAAACATGCATCCTGTTTGCAATAAGGCACTAAACTAAAACTGCAAAAAACGTGGCAAAAAAAAAAACTTTATGTCCTGAATACAAAGCCTTTTTGGGGCAAATCCCACACAACACATTACTGAGTACCACTCTTCATAATTTCAAGCACGGTGATGGCTGCATCAGACTATCGCCAAGGACTAGTGAGGTTTTTTGGGATAAAAAGAAAAGGGAAAGAGCTAAGCACAAGCACAACTTTCCAACAGACACTGGGAGAAAAATTCACCCTTCACCAGTGTCACGACTTCCGCCGAAGTTGGTGCCTCTCCTTGTTCGGGTGGTGTTCGGCGGTCGACGTCACCGGTCTTCTAGCCATCACCGATCCACTTTTCATTTTCCATTTGTTTTGTCGTTTCCCCACACACCTGTTTGTCATTCCCTCATTACTTGTCATGTATTTAACCCTCTGGTTTCCCCCATGTCTGTGTGTGTGATTGTTTATGTCAGTGGCACGTTTCCGGCTGGTTTGCACCGGACTTGGTAATTTGTACTTATTCTGTATGCATTTGTTTTTGTGACGCATTTCTTTCTATGTTGTTACTATGCCACAGTAAACTGTTTTCGTCCACTCATCTCTGCTCTCCTGCGCCTGACTCTCACGCACCAGCTACACACACTACCCTGACAACCAGGACAATAACCTAAAAGACAAGGCCAAATATACATTGGAGTTGTTCACCTTGAATGTTGCTGAGTGGCCTAGTTACAGTTTTTACATAAATTGTCTTGAAAATCTATGGCAAAACTTGAAAATGGCTGTTTAGCAATGATCAACAACCAATTTGACAGAGCTTGAAGAATGTTAAAAATAATAATGTGAAAATATTGTACAATAAAGGTGTATAAAGCTCTTAAAGACTTACCAAGAACGACTCACAGCTGTAATTGCTGCCAAATGTGTTTCTAATATGTATTGACTCAGGGGTGTAAAAACGATGTAAATGAGACATTTCTGTATTTCATTTTAAATTAGCAAAAATTTGTTAAAACATATTTTCACTTTGTCATTATGGGGTATTGTGTGTAGATGGTTAAATTTCTTAATTTTTTAAAATCTATTTTGAATTCAGGCTGTAACACCACAAAATGTGGAATAAGTCAAGGGGTATATATTCTGTTCAAAACAGTCTGAGAGAAGGGGATAGCCTACCTAACATCAAACCGGCTGAAATTGAAAACATTTAATTGTTGAGAGTTAATGGTACACAATTTTTTTAATAATTTGATCAATAAAATAAAAACTATTTCCTGTAAGAATCATCCATCTGTTTTCATCATTTTGTAATTTTCTCATAAATTGATGCTAGACGTCTAGCCTATAACGTGCCCACGTCTCTTTGGCTACGTATAGGCCTATGAATTGAGGTAGCCTAATTGTCATGTTTGACACACATTTAGCTAATAACAGCCTTACGACACTTTTAATTCAAATTTGAATTCTTTGCGGGGAGTGTAAAAATGTATTGTTGTCTTCTCCTTATAAAAGTCAGTATTACCCCTTCTATTTGTTTGGCATTGGAAACGGCAGGCTGAATAATCATTTGAGCATCTGTGATCAATCTGGGCTCCTCTACATTAAAGCAGCCTAATAGGACCCAGTTGCACTGTTTATTCATTTCCAACAATGGATGGCTAAAAGCAAAGAATCTACATGTTCAACCATCAATATAAGATCACTGTTTACTTTCTATGATGATTATAGGTGGAAAAACTGTCAACCTTTTCATAATGGTGTAAGCCACCAGGGCATTATTTAGCCCACAGTATAACGTGGCCAATTGATGAAGTGGTTTTGTTTTTTTACTGAGTACCAAGGTTTGGGTAACCTTTGGCATCTGCGACAGCTTGGGGTCCTGGGAAAATACTAGGTAGACTCCCCTCACATGCAGATGCTCCTATTTTTTAAACAAACACATGCATGGGCTGGCAGTAGATTGTAAATAAAGATACACTTATAATGATTTACTAGGTAGTTTTGCAGAAGATGACAAGAAATGAAATCAAGCAAAGAAAGGTATCTTCATAATAAAGTAATTACATGGCAAATATTCGCAAACCAGCAGGTTTTAGGTGAACAGATTTAGCTAAAGACTGTCAGAGACATTTACAATTTTTATTTAATCAACTATACCAATATAAAAAAGTAGATATCTGTGTATGTTTTCATTTCTCTGACTCATAATCCAGCCAAATCATGATATATGGTAGATAGTGTTTCCTAAATGTCAGTGAGCTATCCATTTACAATTCTTAAACAAATTGACTTAATTCATTGTCAAATCATCATCTTTGCACAGGGCAGGGAATAGCTAACCTGCAATATCATTAAGTTAAGAAATCTGGTACTCTAGAGATAGTTCAACGACCCCAAAATGTTTTGAGATATGCTAGCTTCAAAGGAATGCCCACTGAACAGACATACAGTCTCATTTAGTATGGCATCTGTTGGTTTCTGCCTCTCCAGATTTTTAGGACAAGTGCCAACACCAACTGTACTGTACTGTACTACATCTATGCTCTGTTCTGCTCTCATTTGCGCAGGTCTGCTCTGCTCTCAGATTACAAACTGGGCAGAGGAGCATAAGGACAACATTGAACCCATCTTTTACAGAATTCATGGTCACACTCCACATTGTATAATATGTTACATAGGATTTTACATTCTAATGTAACTACAGTGTTGCCCCTTTCAGAATATTTATTCTAATTCTGATATGGCCTGATATACAAGTAAATATTAACACAATTATTTTGGTAACGGACTGTTCTAATGTTCTGAATATAATTCCAGGGGATCGTTAATTACAGTCAATATTAATGGTGTTTGTTTATGAAAGGCCTGTTGCCTGTCTTGAGGCTTTTAGACTTGTATTGGGTATTTGCTGTTTTATTTGGTGCCTTCATTTAGGCCTCCCACCATTACTAGAGAGCCGGTCTGTAGAGAATAGGCTACAGAGTATAGTATCCGTTGCCATCTGGTTTGAGGGCAAAATAATTCAACGTGGCAAAAATACCAGATTCTGCTGAACATTAGTGTACAAAGCAGTGGGAGGCCGTGGGGGAATATCTTGGTCTCTTTGGATTGTTATTTTTCGACATGTATTTTCTGTCTGCTATTTTCCCACAGGGCAAAGATGCCTCAGATTCAAAGAAGGCATGACATTTACGTTATACCCTGAAATATAATGCATATTTGCAGGAAAAATACAGTAATCTATTGACAATTCTTCCAAATCAAACATCGCCCTCTCTGCTCTCGCTCACTGATTTTATCCATTCACCCTGCATACTGCACGTCCTTATCAAGCTTTGTATTTATCCATTTATTTATCTCCTCACATCACTCTCTGTCTCGGTTATCCCTCCTCCCTCCAGTGGTGGGTTGTGATATGTATGTTTCTTAGCATTTTACATTTTAGTCATTTAGCAAATGCTCTTATCCAGAGTTACTTACAGTTAGTGCATTCATCTTAAGGCAGCTAGGTGAGACAACTTTAGAGAGTTCTGGAGATCGATTCCACAAGTAAAATCTACCTAACTCAGTGGAGACCGAAGGGATCTCCACAGTTAGCTATCCCTGTGATTTGGTCTGGTGACTCGTATTTCTGTAATTGAACAATGACTTAAGGTATGGCGGAAGTTAGCACAAGAGGGCTTTATAAACAAAACGAGCAGTGCATTGATCTACGATATTTAAGAGAGGGCCAGCCTGCTGTCTGATACAGAATGCAGTGATGTGTACTGAACCTATAACGGTAATAAAGCGTAGTGCTTTATGATAAACTGCATCCAATGGCTTCAATACAGTGGCAGCTGCATTCATATAGACGATATCGCCATAGTCTAAAGGCGGGACGACTGTCGACTGAATGATTTGCTATTTAACGAACGGCATGCCCTATTCTTATAAAGGAAGCCCATTTTAATTCTTAACTTCTTAACTTACTCATTAATATGCTTTTTGAAAGATAGCTTTTCGTCAATCCAGATACCCAGATATTTATATGCGTGGACACAATCAATGTGATAACCATCCTATGCACATACAGTGGGGCAAAAAAGTATTTAGTCAGCCACCAATTGTGCAAGTTCTCTCACTTAAAAATATGAGAGAGGCCTGTAATTTTCATCATAGGTACACTTCAACTATGACAGACAAAATGAGGAAAAATATCCAGAAAATCACATTGTAGGATTTTTAATGAATTTATTTGCAAATTATGGTGGAAAATAAGTATTTGGTCACATACAAACAAGCAAGATTTCTGGCTCTCACAGACCTGTAACTTCTTCTTTAAGAGGCTCCTCTGTCCTCCACTCGTTACCTGTATTAATGGCACCTGTTTGAACTTGTTATCAGTATAAAAGACACCTGTCCACAACCTCAAACAGTCACACTCCAAACTCCACTATGGCCAAGACCAAAGAGCTGTCAAAGGACACCAGAAACAAAATTGTAGACCTGCACCAGGTTGGGAAGACTGAATCTGCAATAGGTAAGCAGCTTGGTTTGAAGAAATCAACTGTGGGAGCAATTATTAGGAAATGGAAGACATACAAGACCACTGATAATCTTCCTCGATCTGGGGCTCCACGCAAGATCTCACCCCGTGGGGTCAAAATCATCACAAGAACGGTGAGCAAAAATCCCAGAACCACACGGGGGGACGTAGTGAATGACCTGCAGAGAGCTGGGACCAAAGTAACAAAGCCTACCATCAGTAACACACTACGCCGCCAGGGACTCAAATCCTGCAGTGCCAGACGTGTCCCCCTGCTTAAGCCAGTACATGTTCAGGCCCGTCTGAAGTTTGCTAGAGAGCATTTGGATGATCCAGATGAGGATTGGGAGAATGTCATATGGTCAGATGAAACCAAAATATAACTTTTTGGTAAAAACTCAACTCGTCGTGTTTGGAGGACAAAGAATGCTGAGTTGCATCCAAAGAACACCATACCTACTGTGAAGCATGGGGGTGGAAACATCATGCTTTGGGGATGTTTTTCTGCAAAGGGACCAGGACGACTGATCCGTGTAAAGGAAAGAATGAATGGGGCCATGTATCGTGAGATTTTGAGTGAAAACCTCTTTCCATCAGCAAGGGCATTGAAGATGAAACGTGGCTGGGTCTTTCAGCATGACAATGATCCCAAACACACCGCCCGGGCAACGAAGGAGTGGCTTCGTAAGAAGCATTTCAAGGTCCTGGAGTGGCCTAGCCAGTCTCCAGATCTCAACCCCATAGAAAATCTTTGGAGGGAGTTGAAAGTCCGTGTTGCCCAGCGACAGCCCCAAAACATCACTGCTCTAGAGGAGATCTGCATGGAGGAATGGGCCAAAATACCAGCAACAGTGTGTGAAAACCTTGTGAAGACTTACAGAAAACGTTTGACCTCTGTCATTGCCAACAAAGGGTATATAACAAAGTATTGAGATAAACTTTTGTTATTGACCAAATACTTATTTTCCACCATAATTTGCAAATAAATAAATTAAAAATCCTACAATGTGATTTTCTGGATTTCTTTTTCTCATTTCGTCTGTCATAGTTGAAGTGTACCTATGATGAAAATTACAGGCCTCTCTCATCTTTTTAAGTTGGAGAACTTGCACAATTGGTGGCTGACTAAATACTTTTTTGCCCCACTGTATGCATAAATCATCAGATACTGTACATTTGTAAGCTTTTTGGAAAATAACATATACTTAGTTTTATTTGCATTAAGAACCAGTTTTGTTCAAAAAAAGCTTTCTGCTAAGAAAAAATGGCAGATTGCAGTTTGGAAAGAGCCTTGTCAACAGAAGGGGCAACAGAATCCACAATTATGGCAAATGTTTCCCAACGAAAATTTGAATTTCTATTGGTATTCAGGTAGGCCCCTCCCTGTTTCGTCTCGTTTGCTTCCGCTTGGTTCCGTTTAGTTCCTTGTGAATACACCCCTGATGTTGTTAGGGTTAGTAGCCACACAGACTTCCAGGGAAATAAATCATAATAAAAGCACAATGAATACAAATCAATACTGTAAATATAAGTCATAAATGATATACATTGTGCCGTTTTATCCTTCCGTTCATAGCAGGTTCATGTTATGTTTTATTTTGGTCCCAAAAGGGAATATGAAAGGGTTTGTGTGGGCAGGATATTGTGTTGTGTGGGCAATGAACCCTGTAAATGCAAGAGCAATAATATATGTTAAATATTGTTGAGATATGAACTGAATGTTGGGATTTTACTGGAAATGTCATAATGGGTCACTGAATTGCATCATCTGACTAATTGAAGATGTGTATATAGACAAAATTTAACTACAATTTGTAATCCCAAGACACAATAAATACCAACTGCGCATACACTTTCTTAATGACACTCCCTTTAGTTAGCTTCAGTTATTATTTAAAGAGGTTCAGATATTTGTATGAAACATTTGATTCTGTATTTAGTTGTTTTTCTGGACTTGACTTAAAATGTTCAATGACCTCCCATTAAATGACCATTACACTTTGCTGGGTGGTTGCATCATGTGCTGGCCAAAGCCCTACACTGTAAAAACCAAGTGTTTACTGTAGGATCTGAACACATAACGAAACACTTTTCTGTAAGACTTTTTAAACGCGTCAATGCATTTAAAATGTCAATGATTGTAAACACCAGAACATGTTTATTCACTGTAACACTTTTTAAGGACATGAACACGTTTATTCAGCACACTAACACTGGGGGTGTTGTTTTAACACTGTAGGGTGTAAAGCTGTATTTGCATGTTTCCCAGCATGCCTTTTGAGAGCATGTGAGAGATACACACCCATGACTGTGTTTGTTAGTGACAGATACATGTTTGTTAGATTCAACAACTGAAACTTCTGAAGCATTTGTCAAATTACTACCTAAGTGAATGTTTCAAAAGGCCTTTAGTTGTGGCCTTTTTATCCTTGACATTGTGGTCCTGGCTGATGGGCCACTAGTAAACAAATCTGAATTGCATCGGCTCCCTGATTTGCGTACTGCTACTACTGCATCTTGAGCTCAAAACATTTCTCTATAGGTAAGTTGCTAAATAATTATATGTATGTGGTGAATCCTTACTGCAAAAACAATAAATAGTGGGGAGAGCGCGTCAATCTGGTCTACGCTGACATAATGGTAGCCTACCTTTTTCATGGTTCTAGTTAGATTTTTTTTATATTTTGAAGGAAAAGCTGTTTGGGAGCCAAAAGAGCCAGCTCTTTTCACACGAACGGAGCCAAATTTTCATGTTCAGCAAAAAGGCTTGGAATGCCTATCACTATGGGCCACATCAGACCTTGAAGTCACAATACTTTGGTTGTGGAGTGATTACTAATTCCTATTGGAATACAGCCAAAGGAAGGATGTCCAATTTTGGTGTTCTCCTGGTTGGAAACTAACTGGAAAAAGCTGACTATTATGTTTAATATTGTATTCTAAATGCCTGTGTTTAAGGTGAGAACACTTACTAACAAATCTAAATGCATACTGTTTAAGTTTGAAACACTGACGTTTAGGTTTTAAACGTGTCACGTTTCATGGTTTTACAGTGTAATAGGAGCGTGTTAGTCAGCCACAGCCTGTAGCATGAATTCATTTGGCTAATGTGAAGATGGATCAAGGTCCCCTTGGCAGAGGAATGCTCCAACCAACATGTTAACAACGTCTTTAGAGACCGATGAGGCACATTTACAGTAAGTGTCTATTTGAGAGAGAGAGAGAGAGACTGTGTGTTGCTATAAGGGGTCCCTACGGTGTCGGTCACAGAGAGCAAGGCCATTTGACACAGACACACAGACATGCTTTTATAGATCCCAGATACACTTGCTCAATCATACAATTAGAGTTCTATAGAGAAAGACGCTTTCCGTTACTCCTCTGTCTACGATGGGAGGGAGGGAAGGACAGAGAGAGAGAGAGAGAGAGAGAGAGAGAGAGGCTGTAATAATTTACAGATCTTGATTTATGCCCTGTTGAGCCAAGCTCATTAGGATTAATTAGCAACAGGATACAGAATGACAGAGCAGAGGAAAGGGACAGAGGGGAAAGAGAAGGGGGGGGACAAGAGTTGGGGAGGGGAGGGAGGAGATGGGGAGAGAATAGTTGTGGAGGAGGGAGAAGTGTAGTACATAGAGAGGGAGAAATGTAGGGGAACATAGAGGTGCCGGGGAGGAATGGAAGAGTAGAGAAGAATGTGGGGGGCAGAGTGGAAAAGTAAGGATGAGAGCAGAGGAATCAGGTACAGGGGGAACAGAGGAAAGGAGGAGGGAGGGAGAGGGGCATAGAGNTCTGTCTAGTTGGGTCCCTATGTCCCCCTGGGCACCCCATTGTTGGAGTTGTTGGTATTCACTGGTACTGGAGCTCAGGGGTACACAGAATCAACCCCTCTCTCAATGCAGAGGCCTGGGGTGTTTTTTCACACACACACACACACACACACACACACACACACACACACACACACACACACACACACACACACACACACACACACACACACACACACACACACACACACACACACACACACACACACACACACACACACAGGTTCTGGGTTATTCCATGCTGTGTAAGTGTGTGTGTGTACGTGCGTATGTGTGAGGGAGGGAGCGAGAGAGAGAGGATAGAGTCCTGGTAGGAGCCACCAGGCAGCACCCTGAGGCTGTGTTTGTTGGCTGAAGGCTGGCTATGATGACCCAAATCACTGCTTCTCATCTCTCACACACATCTATCATTTTTCTTTGGGGGTAAGCAGCTGTAAATGCGCTGTAAAATATGTAACTACACTGTAATTACACTACCTGTAACAACTAAGTGAATCCATAGGTATTAGCAACATCTATTGTAAAAAAGGACTGATTTCGTGACAAGTGAATAAGTCCTCCTATTTGCGAAAAATAAACCTTCTATTGGATTACTGTGCAAATTAAAAAACAATCCCTTTTGATCAACTGAACTGAACGTAAACTCAAGACTTCAAACGATCTGGAAAAAAGTAGCTTTTCAATTGATAATATAATATTTGAAAGCTATCCAACATTTGAGCACAGAATAGGCATCAACACTGTCACATGACCTGAGAGGCTGGATGAGTGAGGTCAAATGATCTAATTGCAGGAAGTCTTCCTCCAATTTCCCATCCACCCAGTCAGAGGCAGCGCCAAGTTTCCCCTTCAAATGAACATCGCAGCATAAAACATAAATACTTCTTTAGGAAATAATCTTTAATGGATACAAGTAAACCTAAGCAATTTTTTTTTGTGCAGCACACATTGTCGGAAGAATGAACCAGTGGATCAGGCTTGTCCAAGGATTCACACAAAGTCACAATACGTTGGTGTAGAGTAACTAGGATTAGAAATGAAGGGAATTAGATGGCCTTCCCTTTCTACAGCCTGTACTCTCTCTTTTGCTCTCTATTGTGCTTTAAGGCAAAACCCACCTGTCACAGTCTGTCTCCACTCCAGTCAGGTGTTAAAGTAGAGGACGGAGAAGACCATCAGAAGTCAGAACCAGCATCTGTGGCCACAAGCAATCATTACTTTAATTCCCCCTCAATTTGATGCTCTTAATATATAGCTAGGTGAGATACTCACCGAAAGAGAGAGAAAAACGGAGGATTCAACTGTCACGTTAAATATAGAATATAACATATTAACAGGCGTTAATGATTCTAAGCCCCGACCAGGGGGAGAAGTAGAGGATCCCCCTCACAATATTAAAGAGCTAACTTCACACACGCAGGAAAAGACCAGAAAGCAAAATGGCCCCCAGCCTTCGGAGAGCTTTTGTGCCTGCTCCAAAGTTGTTTTCCTGCAGAATTAGGCGATTGACTAATGACGTAAATGCTGTTAATTACCCACGCCAGAAGCCCAAACAGGCTTTTCTGCCTGTAACTAATAAGAAATGAATTAGCTAATGAATTGGTCGTTAAGTGGAAAGCTAATCTTGGCCGGTATATTTTTTCATGATTTTGTCTGTGTGTGGCTGTGTCTGTGTATCTGTGTGTGTGCCTATGATGCCGGCTAATTGCTGTTGTCATACGGCGCTCTCTGCTTTCAGCATTCAGCATTGCCCAATGAACCTTCATTAGATCATAACTGGCACTCTTGGAAGATTTGCAGGCAAAACCTGCTTCCCAATTATTTTTAATTGCCAGAATTCGCACAAACAAGTGCTTCACCTTTGCCGAACAAGAGAGCCGTGCCTGGCTTCGCACATGTCTCCTTCATTACTTCATTTGAAGACGGTTAGATGGCGGGGCAGGGTCGCTTTCCAGGCTGCTGTTGTCTGTCTTTATCTAAACAGCTCCATCAGCTCAAACCAGTGGGCTTATTGTTGCTTATTGTTTCTCTTCTCTTCTTCACTTTGATTTGTGGCAGCAAGAAATGATGCTCCTTCTGTCACGGCACGGATTGGTGTCTGTGTCACCCATGTACACACACACAGACGTTGTAGAGACATAAACACACTCGTTCATGAGGAAACGGACAATTGCACAAACACACACAAGCACATACACACACGCACATATGAAAACACGCACACACGCACACACACACACACACTCACATAGAGTGGCCTACAGTACCTGTATGTGTCAGCTGACAAAAAAAGGAGAGAGAGCATTCCTCCTGGGCATGGATAATTAAGAAAAGACAATATAGCCTTGTTTTTCCTTTTCCCATTCTCTCCTTATTATTCACTATTGGGGGAATTCCTTTCTTATGCACTTTTCTCTACGCGTATTCTGACCTTGAACTTAAGCATGACAATAGTATGCTATTCACCCGCTATTCGTTTGGGGTGGAGATTGAATAAATTAAGATGTGGCGGAGGTGTGTCTACAGATACGCCGTATTCTGACCTTCACTTAATTCCCCAAAAATTCCACCACCTTTATGTGCGAGGAAACCATGAATAAGGTCTATAGCAAACCTACTGGTTCCAAGTGAAAAAATCAACTACTTAATTTCTTCAGATCGAAATAACACCATTCTAGGACTAATCCGTTTGGATAAAGGAATTGTAAACATAAATTACACTAGTTCTAGATCTTTTTGAACTTATAATTGCTGGAAACAAATGTGAAACCAGTCATTTGGCAGCAAAATGAAGCATATCAACATATCAACTTTCCCACTGTAAAGTTTATGAAATGATGTGACATTATGCTGAATTTAAATTGTACAGCTTTTTAACTTGCGCTCTCGAATGTCTTCACTATAGGCTACCCCTACTAACTCTTTCTATTTTTGTCATGTCAAATATTAGCCACTATCCGTATCAACTGTCAGTAGACCTAATAACCACACATATTCAACTTCCAGTGTATTATTAGTTCCCTTCAGTTGATATAGCCTACATTACCATTCCTTTTAATTACATTGTTTCGTTAACCTTAATTTGCTTCCTCTGTAAAAGCCATTGGGCCGTGTGGTTGTTGCTGAGGAACATTAGTAACAGTTGATAATATATTAAAAAGACATGTAGGCTAATTAAATCGTTATGGAGCGAAGCTGTAACAGTTTGAACCTGACGCATGGCGCAATCTTGGCCATGTCATCACACTGTTTCCATGGTTAGTGCAGGCAATAGACGAAGGAATAGCCTACTATTGTACACTATTCTCCCTATTATAATTCTATGTACACTAATCCTCCAACATTACCATGGGTTAAATAACTTAATGTGCCAATTTTCAGAATGAATCAAAGCACAATTTTCTTTCTTTCGGGCATAAAGGCTCTCCAAACATGTTTTTTTTATGATTCATAAATACTTTCCTAAACCAAAATTATCTAAAATATCAGAATATATTTTTAAATCTACCGATTGGTGCTGAAACGGAGATGAATATGCATTTATTTAGATGGATTTCCTTCATTGATCCTTAATATTCTGAACCCGTTCTCTAGTTATATTCTATTGAGACTGTCTACAATATTCTAACTACAAGGTACACCATATTTAAACTTATGGTTTAAGATATATGTACTGAAACCCCTATTGAAAGAAAATCTGTTGGCCAGCAAGTGGGAGGGTTTTTAGCAGTTGACTGAAATTTATTCAGAGCACGCTAGGTAGCCACACCTGCAGAGTACGTTACGCGACTGAATAAGGTAAGTCTGAATACCAAATACTGAGAAGTGCGTAGGAAAGGCGTGCGTAGGAAAGGCATACATTTCCTAAGTCTTAATTGGCCTCTATTACAGTAAGATATGGATAAGCGTGTGTGGGCATGATCACGTGAGTGTGCACGCTTGTGTAGGTGTGTGCTCAGTACTCACTGAAAGCTTTCTTGACACATCTTTCCAATTGGACTAAAAATACACATAAGGAAGTATTGTGCTGAAAACAGAAGTGTTGAAAGTATGTCAATCCCATGGATACATTTTTACAATTAACTTCTTCTACACAACATCCGACTTAAGTTATTATAAAGTGTTACTCAGAAGATTTTTCCCCTCTCTGCCTATCTCAGATGATGACAATCTCAGTAGTGGTGGATTTAGGCTTCTAGAATAAATCTAGACATCAGTTTGGTAACACTTTCTCTGAAGATAATAAATCAAATGCTTTATAAAATGCTTTATGTGTTATGACACTGACTATAGTCGTCCATAATAACTCATAAGCTGTTATAAAACTTTATATGTTTTATACTGTAGATCATGAACAATAATGACGTATAAGACTACACTGCATAATTATATCATACTAGTTTAAAAGAGTTATTATAATATAGTTATTACATACATTAGGCCCTATAATACACTATAACAAAAACTCATAATGCATTATAAAGCTTTATGAAGCGCTATTCATGTATTTTTGTTTGCTTAAAGTGATTCACTTAGTGATAATACACTATGATAGATATTTGTAGGCTTTAAGTAGAGCGTGACCATTTCCCAGAGAGACAAATGCACAACAACACATTTAGCTACCCTGGCAACACTTTATTTGACAGTGTGATATGATTATTTTAAAGCAAAGTTGTTTATCACTGTCAACTGCATTGAATATGCCTGTCTGGCCACAAGTCTGACAGTGCCAACTGCTGCTAGCTAACTATCTCCCAGCTCTATCAAATCTCTCCCTGTAGATAGGCAATTTGGCCGTAGCATTCTTGTTTAGAGAGACAGAGTCTTGTCACTAGCTAGCTAGCCATTCAAACCCAAGTAGAACATCAACACGACCAACCCCACCGATGGCTAGCTTTTTATCTAGGTAGCGATAGCGAAGCTAGCTAACTTCACTAGCTAGCTAGCTAACTTCACTAGCTAGCTAGCTAACTTCACTAGCTAGCTAGCTAACTTCACTAGCTAGCTAGCTAACTACAGGAAGAGTTAAAAAGCTTACTCTACAGCACGTAAGCACATTAACGTCCTCTTTCACTGGCACTTTAAACGCAAACGGTAACATTATAAAATATGTTTTAAAGCATTAAATGTACGTACTTCATAGAAAGTGTTACCGTAAGTTTGAATTCTTCCTCACAAATTAACTCAACCCTCCAAACAATTTCCTCTTCTGAAACAAACTGCACATTTTTTTCTTCAAAACTCAGACCGAACAATTATTGTTCAGTTCTAGACCTATGCCTTCAACCCAACTCTCCACATCACCATATAGAGTCAGTATACAGTTGAAGACAGAAGTTTACATACACCTTAGCCAAATACATTTAAACTCAGTTTTTCACAATTCCTGACATTTAATCCTAGTAAAAAATTCCCTGTCTTAGGTCAGTTAGGATCACCACTTCATTTTAAGAATGTGAAATGTCAGAATAATAGTAGAGAGAATGATTTATTTCAGCATTTTTTTTCTTTCATCACAATCCCAGTGGGTCAGAAGTTTACATACACTCAATTAGTATTTGGTAGCATTGCCTTTAAATTATTTAATTCACTTGGGTCAAACGTTTCGGGTAGCCTTCAAAAAGCTTCCCACAATAAGTTGGGTGATTTTGGCCCATTCCTCCTGACAGAGCTGGTGTAACTGAATCAGGTTTGTAGGCCTCCTTGCTCCTTTTCAATTCTGCCCACGCATTTTCTATAGGAGTGAGGTTTTGTGATGGCCACTCCAATACCTTGACTTTGTTGTCCTTAAGCCATTTTGCCACAACTTTGGAAGAGTGCTTGGGGTCATTGTCCATTTGGAAGACCCATTTGCGACCAAGCTTTAATTTCCTGACATACGTCTTGAGATGTTGCTTCAATAAGTCCACATAATTTTCCTGCCTCATGATGCCATCTACTTTGTGAAGTGCACCAGTCCCTCCTGCAGCAAAGCACCCCCAGAACATGATGCTGCCAACCCTGTGCTTCACGGTTGGGATGGTGTTCTTCGGCTTGCAAGCCTCCCCCTTTTTCCTCCAAACATAACGATGGTCATAATGGCCAAAGAGTTCTATTTTTGTTTCATCAGACCAGAGGACATTTCCCCCAAATCTTTGTCCCCATGTGCAGTTCCAAACCGTAGTCTGTTTTTTTTTTATGGCGGTTTTGGATCAGTGGCTTCTTCCTTGCTGAGTGGCCTTTCAGGTTATGTCGAAATAAGACTCGTTTTACCGTGGATATAGATACTTTTGTACCTGTTTCCTCCATTATCTTCACAAGGTCCTTTGCTGTTGTTCTGGGATTGATTTTCACTTTTTGCACCAAAGTACATTCATCTCAAGGAAACAGAACGCGTCTCCTTCCTGAGTGGTATGACGGCTGTGTGGTCCCATGGTGTTTATACTTGCGTACTATTGTTTGTACAGATGAACATGGTACCTTCAGGCATTTTGAGGATGAACCAGACTTTTTTTTCTGAGGTCTTGGCTGATTTCTTTAGATTTTCCCATGATGTCAAGCAAAGAGGCACTGAGTTTGAAGGTAGGCCTTGAAATACATCCACAGGTATACCTTCAATTGACTCAAATTATGTCAATTAGCCTTTCAGAAGCTTTTAAAACCATGACATCATTTTCTGGAACTTCTGACCCACTGGAATTGTGATACAGTGAATTGTAAGTGGAATAATCTGTCTGTAAACAATTGTTGGAAAAATTACTTGTGTCATGCACAAAGTAGATGTCCTAACCGACAAAAGCCAAATTTGTGGAGTGGTTGAAAAACTAGTTTTGTCACAATTTCCGCTGAAGGCGGAGCCTCTCCTTGTTCTGGCGGAGTTCGGCGGTTGACGTCACCGGTTTTCTAGCCATCACCGTTTCACTTTTCATTTTCCATTTGTTTTGTCTTGTTTCCCCACACACCTGGTTGTCATTCCCTTATTACTTGTCGTTTATTTAACCCTCTGGTTCCCCCATGTCTGTGTGTGTAATTGGTTTTTCGGTGGTACGCTTCCGGCTGGTTTGCACCGTATTTCGTATAATTGTACTTCGTGCTGCCGCACTTGTTTTCTTTGGGCATTTGTTTTGTGACGCTATTGCGTTCGTTGGTTTACTGTGCCTCAGTGAAGTTAATTTGTCCACTCATCTCTGCTCTCCTGCGCCTGACTCTCACGCACCAGCTACACACACCGCCTTGACAAGTTTTAATGACTCCAACATAAGTGTATTTACAATTCTGACTTCAACTGTATTAAGCACATATTCTCCCTGTCTCAGTAATCCAGCTAATATGCTTTCGGTGTCATATATGTGTTTGTGCGTGCATGTGTGTGTGTGGTGACAGACAGTGGAAAGAGGGCTGGACCCATTTCACTGACGGCCCAGGTTTTGATAGTGGATAAATGGAGCACCAGATGTTTATCAATATTTAGCAATAAAACATCCCAAACGTGTGGCGGTGTCGCAGCCGAGAACGTGTCAGAGTCATGGAAGTGATGAAAGGGACTCTGGTTTCGCCTATCAAACAGAAAGTACACTGTAAAACCGGATCGTTCTGGCTACTCAAACATTTTGAGGAAACTGATTACCCCCCCCAAAAAAGTAAGAAACTTAAATAGCTGAAGTGAGCAGTACTACCTTCATAAGAGTAATACAAATGCAGTTTTGTAAGGTATACTTAAATTCAGGGGTACAACTTTCACTGGGGACGGACATGTCCCCCCCACATTCTGAAATTGCATTTTTGTTCCCCCACAGTTTTATTATTGGAATGTGATACAAAACGATACAAAAGGAGGCAACGATGTGCTTTAGGATCATGCGGACGCCTCCGAGCGGTCAGGTAGGCTGTTTGTGTCACGTCCAGGCCTGAGTTACAGGCTGGCGTGTTTAGTTTGTCTTTTGTTTAGGAGGGTTTTGTGTTCTAGGTTTTGTATTTCTATGTTGGGGAAATGGTTCCCAATTAGAGGCAGCTGATTGTCGTTACCTCTAATTGGGAACCATATATAGTTTTGTGGTTTTCACTGCGGTTTTGTGGGTCATTGTTTGTACTGATGTTCATTCTATAGTTATTTAGTATGTTTAGTTGGTGTGAGCACGTTTAGCCACACCGGAGTTACGATCTTCATTTGTTTGTTATTTTGCCAGTTACGTTAAAATAAAGTATGTATACTGGAAGCATCGCTGCGTCTTGGTCCGTCCATAAAGAAGATCGTGACAGTTTGGAGTGTTTACCGGACTGGATAATTTTTTTAAATAATAATTATGTCTTCCCCACTTCTAATACCAAAGTTGTGCCCCTGCTTAAATGTTATGCCCCCACTAAGCCACGCCTAATCAATGCTTTTTCAATTGAATTGTGAAGTTACCACCCATGACTGTATTTGTTAGTGACAGAGGCATGGTTGTTGAAGTCGTTTATTATCAACCCCTTGGCCTTCACCAAGTGAGTTCTTAGGCAAATATTATAATTGAACCATTACATATACCATAAGGCCTTATTTAGTTTATAGGCCACATCAGGCCTGCAAGTAGGGTTGCAAAATTCTACAAACTTCCCAAACATTTTCAAGTAATCTTCCAACCAGGATTTTGGGGAAAACCTGGGAAATGTACCAGAATTTTGCAACCCTAACTGTAAATCACATTATGCTGGTTTGCAAAGTGATGTGTAATTCCTATTGGAATCTAGCCAGCATTAGGCTATCCAACAGTTGAAATTTGTATTCACCCGCCCGGGTTAAGAACAGTGGGAGGAACCTACGCAAGCCATTTAAACTGGAACCGCTGCGCTGCACTGCATCTCAGTGCAAGAGGCGTCACTACAGTCTCTGGTTTGAATCCAGGCTGTATCACATCCGGCCGTGATTGGTAGTCCATATGGCGGCGCACAATTGGCCCAGCGTCGTCTGGGTTTGACCGGGGTAGGGCGTCATTGTAAATAAGAATTTGGTCTTAACTGACTTGCCTAGTTAAAAAAGGTTACAGGAATAAAATAGAACATAAATACAGGTGCAAAAATTCAATGATTCGATTAGTTTAGCATAACATTTAATCAATCAATCACTGAATATACATGCAAAAACACAGATATGAAAACAATTCCAAACCTCAACCTGAAGTAGAGCATGCTGGAAAAAAAGTTTATTTGTTATCATATCTTAAATGAACATAGTTGTTGTGACTTCTCATTTAGCACCGGGTAAACATTATAATTAATAATGAACTTTCATTGACTTTGAGTAAAATTTACTAGAAGTATTTTAATAAAAAATACCTTGGGGTTTACAGTGTGTTACCACCTCTCTGGAGTACAGTCCAGGTTTTTATGGGGACTGTGAGACTCAACAAGTCTTATAATTTGTTAGTGTAAATACACATTGTGATGACCTGTGCTCATATTATGATGTTATAACTCTATACTAAGGCCGGGTGTAATCTCACTATAGTAAGGCTGGTTTAATCTCAAGGCACATCGTACATCGATGAACAAGATGGCGCCGACAAAGATGGAAGCATCGCGACTAGCTCTTAGAAAACTTTGCAGTATTTTGTTTTTTTATGTACATTTTTTTACATTAGCTCAGGAAATGTTTTGTGTCATCACATACAGCCGGGAAGAACTTTTGGATATTAGAGTTGCGGTAAATCACCAGAACTACCAGCATTACGACCAGGAAAACGACTTCCCTGGAGCAGATCCGTTGTTCACTCTCCCCAGAGCAATGGAACTTATTCCAGAGGCCAACCCAAAACATCGCCGGCGGAGGAGAGGCACTCGAGGCGGCCTGCTAGTTCGACTTAGGAGGCACGCACACCACCCACCGCTTCCGAGTATATTGCTCGCTAATGTTCAGTCTTTGGATAACTTGTTAGGCAGAAGTGGGGCGCACGCCAGACTCCAAAACCGTCACCTCGGGAGCCGCTGCCTAAATCAAATCAAATAAAATTTTATTTGTCACATACACATGGTTAGCAGATGTTAATGCGAGTGTAGCGAAATGCTTGTGCTTCTAGTTCCGACCATGCAGTAGTATCTAACAAGTAATCTAACAATTTCACAACAACTACCTTATACACACAAGAGTAAAGGAATGAATACGAGTATGTACATATAAATATATGGATGAGCGATGGCTGACCGGCATAGGCAAGATGCAGTAGATGGTATGGAGTACAGTATATACACATGTATATATATGAGATGAGTAATGTAGGATATGTAAACATTATATAAATGGCATTGTTTAAAGTGGCTAGTGATACATTATTTCATCCAATTATAATTATTAAAGTGGCTAGAGATTTGGGTCGATGGCCGAACGGCATAGGCAAGAT
>QNTS01003053.1:18067-41190 GCA_003317085.1 Hucho hucho | reverse complement strand
TCAAATCAAATCAAATCAAATTTTATTTGTCACATACACATGGTTAGCAGATGTTAATGCGAGTGTAGCGAAATGCTTGTGCTTCTAGTTCCGACCATGCAGTAGTATCTAACAAGTAATCTAACAATTTCACAACAACTACCTTATACACACAAGAGTAAAGGAATGAATACGAGTATGTACATATAAATATATGGATGAGCGATGGCTGACCGGCATAGGCAAGATGCAGTAGATGGTATGGAGTACAGTATATACACATGTATATATATGAGATGAGTAATGTAGGATATGTAAACATTATATAAATGGCATTGTTTAAAGTGGCTAGTGATACATTATTTCATCCAATTATAATTATTAAAGTGCCTAGAGATTTGGGTCGATGGCCGGACGGCATAGGCAAGATACAGTAGATGGTTTAGAGTACAGTGTATACATTTGATATGAGTATGTCTGATACGTAAACATTATATACAAAATTGTTTAAAGTGGCTAGTGATACATTGTTACATCCAATTCCTATGTTTAAAGTGGCTAGAGATTTAAGTCAGTATGTTGGCAGCAGCCACTCAATGTTAGTGATGGCTGTTTAACAGTCTGATGGCCTTGAGGTAGAAGCTGTTTTTCAGTCTCTCGGTCCCAGCTTTGATGCACCTGTACTGACCTCGCCTTCTGGATGATAGCGGGGTGAACAGGCAGTGGCTCGGGTGGTTGTTGTCCTTGATGATCTTTTTGGCCTTCCTGTGACATCGGGTGGTGTAGGTGTCCTGAAGAGCAGGTAGTTTACCCCCGGTGATGCGCTGTGCAGTCCTCACTACCCTCTGGAGAGCCTTACGGTTGTGGGCGGAGCAGTTGCCGTACCAGGCGGTGATACAGCCCGACAGGATGCTCTCGATTGTGCATCTGTAAAAGTTTGTGAGTGATTTTGGTGACAAGCCGAATTTCTTCAGCCTCCTGAGGTTGAAGAGGCGCTGTTGCGCCTTCTTCACCACGCTGTCTGTGTGGGTGGACCAATTCAGTTTGTCCGTGATGTGTACGCCGAGGAACTTAAAACTTTCCACCTTCTCCACTACTGTCCCCTCGATGTGGATAGGGGGGTGCTCCCTCTCCTGTTTCCTGAAGTCCACGATCATCTCCTTTGTTTTGCTGACATTGAGTGAGAGGTTATTTTCCTGACACCACACTCCGAGGGCCCTCACCTCCTCTCTGTAGGCCGTCTCGTCGTTGTTGGTAATCAAGCCTACCACTGTAGTGTCGTCAGCAAACTTGATGATTGAGTTGGATGCGTGCTTGGCCACGCAGTCATGGGTAAACAGGGAGTACAGGAGAGGGCTGAGAACGCACCCTTGTGGGGCCCCAGTGTTGAGGATCAGCGGGGTGGAGATGTTGTTTCCTACCCTCACCACCTGGGACCGGCCCGTCAGGAAGTCCAGGACCCAGTTGCACAGGGCTGGGTCGAGACCCAGGGTCTCGAGCTTAATGACGAGCTTGGAGGGAACTATGGTGTTAAATGCTGAGCTGTAGTCGATGAACAGCATTCTTACATAAGTATTCCTCTTGTCCAGATGGGTTAGGGCAGTATGCAGTGTGATTGCGATTGCGTCGTCTGTGGACCTATTGGGACGGTAAGCAAATTGGAGTGGGTCCAGGGTGTCTGGTAGGATGGAGGTGATATGATCCTTGACTAATCTCTCAAAGCACTTCATGATGACGGAAGTGAGTGCTACGGGGCGATAGTCATTTAGCTCAGTCACCTTAGCTTTCTTGGGAACAGGAACAATGGTGGCCCTCTTGAAGCATGTGGGAACAGCAGACTGGGATAGGGACTGATTGAATATGTCCGTAAACACACCAGCCAGCTGGTCTGCGCATGCTCTGAGGACACGGCCAGGGATGCCATCTGGGCCGGCAGCCTTGCGAGGGTTAACACATTTAAATGTTTTTCTCACATTGGCTGCGGTGAAGGTGAGCCCGCAGGTTTTGGTAGCGGGCCGTGTCGGTGGCACTGTATTGTCCTCAAAGCGAGCAAAGAAGTTGTTTAGTTTGTCTGGGAGCAGGACGTCATGGTCCGCGACGGGGCTGGCTTTCTTTTTGTAGTCCGTGATTGACTGTAGACCCTGCCACATTCCTCTTGTGTCTGAGCCGTTGAATTGTGACTCTACTTTGTCTCTATATTGACGCTTAGCTTGTTTGATTGCCTTGCGGAGGGAATAGCTACACTGTTTGTATTCAAACATGTTTCCGGTCGCCTTACCCTGGTTAAAAGCAGTGGTTCGCGCTTTCAGTTTTGCGCGAATGCTGCCATCAATCCACGGTTTCTGGTTGGGGAAGGTTTTGATATTTGCTATGGGTACAACATCACCAATGCACTTGCTAATAAACTCGCTCACCGAATCAGCGTATACATCAATGTTGTTGTCAGATGCTATCCGGAACATATCCCAGTCCACGTGCTCGAAGCAATCTTGCAGCATGGAATCAGATTGGTCGGACCAGCGTTGAACAGACCTGAGAACGGGCGTTTCCTGTTTTAGTTTCTGTTTGTAGGCTGGGAGCAACAAAATGGAGTCATGGTCAGACTTGCCGAAAGGAGGGCGGAGAATAGCCTTGTATGCATCNAAAAATCCAGAAAATCACATTGTAGGATTTTTAATGAATTTATTTGCAAATTATGGTGGAAAATAAGTATTTGGTCACATACAAACAAGCAAGATTTCTGGCTCTCACAGACCTGTAACTTCTTCTTTAAGAGGCTCCTCTGTCCTCCACTCGTTACCTGTATTAATGGCACCTGTTTGAACTTGTTATCAGTATAAAAGACACCTGTCCACAACCTCAAACAGTCACACTCCAAACTCCACTATGGCCAAGACCAAAGAGCTGTCAAAGGACACCAGAAACAAAATTGTAGACCTGCACCAGGTTGGGAAGACTGAATCTGCAATAGGTAAGCAGCTTGGTTTGAAGAAATCAACTGTGGGAGCAATTATTAGGAAATGGAAGACATACAAGACCACTGATAATCTTCCTCGATCTGGGGCTCCACGCAAGATCTCACCCCGTGGGGTCAAAATGATCACAAGAACGGTGAGCAAAAATCCCAGAACCACACGGGGGGACCTAGTGAATGACCTGCAGAGAGCTGGGACCAAAGTAACAAAGCCTACCATCAGTAACACACTACGCCGCCAGGGACTCAAATCCTGCAGTGCCAGACGTGTCCCCCTGCTTAAGCCAGTACATGTTCAGGCCCGTCTGAAGTTTGCTAGAGAGCATTTGGATGATCCAGATGAGGATTGGGAGAATGTCATATGGTCAGATGAAACCAAAATATAACTTTTTGGTAAAAACTCAACTTGTCGTGTTTGGAGGACAAAGAATGCTGAGTTGCATCCAAAGAACACCATACCTACTGTGAAGCATGGGGGTGGAAACATCATGCTTTGGGGATGTTTTTCTGCAAAGGGACCAGGACGACTGATCCGTGTAAAGGAAAGAATGAATGGGGCCATGTATCGTGAGATTTTGAGTGAAAACCTCCTTCCATCAGCAAGGGCATTGAAGATGAAACGTGGCTGGGTCTTTCAGCATGACAATGATCCCAAACACACCGCCCGGGCAACGAAGGAGTGGCTTCGTAAGAAGCATTTCAAGGTCCTGGAGTGGCCTAGCCAGTCTCCAGATCTCAACCCCATAGAAAATCTTTGGAGGGAGTTGAAAGTCCGTGTTGCCCAGCGACAGCCCCAAAACATCACTGCTCTAGAGGAGATCTGCATGGAGGAATGGGCCAAAATACCAGCAACAGTGTGTGAAAACCTTGTGAAGACTTACAGAAAACGTTTGACCTCTGTCATTGCCAATAAAGGGTATATAACAAAGTATTGAGATAAACTTTTGTTATTGACCAAATACTTATTTTCCACCATAATTTGCAAATAAATAAATAAAAAATCCTACAATGTGATTTTCTGGATTTCTTTTTCTCATTTCGTCTGTCATAGTTGAAGTGTACCTATGATGAAAATTACAGGCCTCTCTCATCTTTTTAAGTTGGAGAACTTGCACAATTGGTGGTTGACTAAATACTTTTTTGCCCCACTGTAGGTATAAGTTGAACAAGTTCTCTTCACGTTTCAATGGACGATTGGAGAGAAAATATAACGCGTGAACCAAACGGAGATTTATGGATATAATACATTACTTTTTCAACAAAAGAACCATGGATTGTCTTCGTTGGACACTTGGGAAGCCATCAGCAGGAGTTCTTCAACAGGTAATTGATTTGTTTTCGCTGTGAAATGTGTTTTGTGTGAACCGTGAAGGCTAATGAATTCATGGTAATGGAAAAATAGTGAAGGTGCTACCCTCAAACAATCAAATGTGGTGCTTTCGCCGTAAAGCCTTTTTGAAATCTGACAACGCTGTGATATTGCCAAGAAGCAGAACTTTTGATGACTATGAAACACTTGTATATTGATGCATGTTTAATAATTCAAGTTTTGGATTTTGAATTTGGCGCCTTGCATTTCACCTGGTAGTGTCGGGAGTGGGGCGCTAGCGCCCCAGCGCACCTTGCTGCTCCTTAAGAAGTTAACAGTGCAGTTATTCACTCCGCAAGGCAATCAAACAAGCTAAACATCAGTATAGAGATAAAGTGGAGTCGCAATTCAACGGCTCAGACACGAGATGAATGTGACAGGGACTACAGACAATCATGTCTCTGAGACCGACGTCTTGCTTCCGGACAAGCTAAACACATTCTTTGCACGCTTTGAGGATAACACAGTGCCACCAACGCGGCCGGCTACCAAGGACTGTGGGCTCTCCTTCTCTGTGGCTGATGTGATTAAAACATTTAAGCGTGTTAACCCTCGCAGGCCTGCCGGTCCAGACGTATCCGTAGCCTAGCTGGCTGGTGTGTTTACGGGCATATTCAATCTCTCCCTATCCAAGTCTGCTGTCCCCACGTGCTTCAAGATGGCCACATTGTTCCTGTACCCAAGAAGGCAAAGGTAACTTAATGACTTGAACTTAATGACTAGCACTCACCTCTGTCATGCTTTGAGAGACTATTCAAGGATCATGTCACCTCTACCTTACCTGCCAACCTAGACCCACTTCACTTTGCTTACCGCCCCAATAGATCCACAGACAATGCAATCGCTATCACACTGCACACTGCCCTATCCCATATGGACAAGAGGAATACCTTTGTAAGAATGTTGTTTATTGATTATAGCTCAGCATTAAACACCATAGTACCCTCCAAGCTCATCATTAAGCTTGAGGTCCTGGGTCTGAACCCCGCCCTGTGCAACTGGGTCCTGGACTTCCTGACGGGCAGCCCCCAGGTGGTGAAGGTAGGAAACATCACCTCCACTCCACTGATCATCAACACTGGGGCCCCACAAAGGTGAGTGCTCAGCCCCCTCCTGTACTCCATGTTCACCCATGACTGCATGGCCAAGCATGCCTCCAACTCAATCATCAATTTTACAGATGACACAACAGTAGTAGGCTTGATTACCAACAATGACGAGACAGCCTACAGGGAGGAGGTGAGGGCTCTGGGAGTGTGGTGCCTGGAAAACAACCTCTCACTCAACGTCAACAACACAAAGAAGGTGATTGTGGACTAAAGGAAACATCAGAGGGTGCACCCCCCGTCAACATCGGCGGGACCGCAGTGGCGAAGGTGGAAAGCTTCAAGTACCTTGGTGTATACATCATTGACAAACTGAAATGGACCACCCACACAGACAGTGTGGTGAAGAAGGCGCAACAGAGCCTCTTCAACCTCAGGAGGCTAAAGAAATTTGGCTTGTCACCTAAAACCCTCACAAATTTTTCCAGATGCACATTTGAGAGCATCCTGTCGGGCTGTATCATCACCTGGTACGGCATCTGCACCGGGTGGTGCGGTCTGCCCAACGCATTACTGGGGACAAACTACCCGCCCTACAGGACACCTACAGCACTCGATGTCATAGGAAGGCCAAAAAGATCATCAAGGGCATTAACCACCCGAGCCACTGCCTGTGACATCGAGCCACTGCCTGTGACACCGCTATCATCCAGAAGACGAGGTCAGTACAGGTGCATCAAAGCTGGGACCGAGAGACTGAAACACAGCTTCTATCTCAAAGCCATCAGACTGTTAATAGCCATCACTATCACATTAGAAGCTGCTGCCTATAAGCATAGACTAAAAATCACTGGCTACTATCAGGAATGGAACACTAGTAACTTAGATAATTTTTACATATCTGGCATTACTCATCTCATACATATATACTGTGTTCTATACTATTCCACAGTATCTTAGTCACTTTATGTTTACATATCTGGCATTACTCATCTCGTGCATATACTGTTTTCTTTACTATTCTACGGTATCTTAGTCCGTTCCGCTCTGACATCGCTCATCCATATGTACAGTTGAAGTCGGAAGTTTACATACACTTAGGTTGGAGTCATTAAATCTCGTTTTTCAACCACTCCACAAATTTCTTGTTAACAATCTATAGTTTTGGTCGGTTAGGAATTCTACTTTGTGCAAGACACAAGTCATTTTTCCATCAATTGTTTACAGACAGATTATTTCACTTATTATTCACGGAATCACAATTCCAGTGGGTAAGAAGTTTACATACACTAAGTTGACTGTGCCTTAAAACTGCTTGGAAAATTCCATAAAATTATGTCATGGCTTTCGAAGCTTCTGTTAGGCTAATTTACATTATTTGAGTACCTTTGAGGTGTACCTGTGGATGTATTTCAAGGCCTACTTTCAAACTCAGTGCCTCTTTGCTTAACTACTTACGGAGTGGTGGGGCGCGACACTACCCGGTGAAATGTAAGGCGCCAAAATCAAAATCCAAAAGTTGAATTATTAAACATTCATCAATATACAAGTGTTGCATAGTCATCAGAAGCTCTGATTCTTGGCAATATCACAGCGTTGTCAGATTTCAAAAAGGCTTTACGGCGAAAGCACAACATTTGATTGTTTGAGGGTAGCACCTCTAATATTTATGCATTAGCATAAATCCATAACCCAACACGGGTCTCACAAAACGCATAAAATCACTAATCTAAAATCGCTTACCTTTGATGAACTTCTACCGAGGGCTTCCCAAGTGTCCAACGAAGACAGTCTAGTTCATCCTTGGGAGCAAGTTCCAAATGCCTGAAGGTACCACGTTCAGAAAATTCACCCAACTTATTGTGGGAAGCTTGTAGAAGACTACCCAAAACATTTGACCCAAGTTAAACGGTTTAAAGGCAATGCTACCAAATACTAATCGAGTGTATGTAAACTTCTGATCCACTTGGATTGTGATGAAAGAAACAAAAGCTGAAATGAATCATTCTCTCTACTATTATTCTAACATTTCACATTCTTAAAATTGTTACTAGGATTAAATGTCAGGAATTCAGAAAAACTGAGTTTTAATGTATTTGGCTAAGGTGTAAGTAAACTTCTGACTTCAACTGTACGTGTTTGAGACTGTGAGTTGGAAGCAGACAATACAAAATGTTGTTGCCTCAGATTTACATATACAATATATCTAAAATCTGAAAATGAAACTGTTGGTGTATACAACATAATTACAATCTGAAACTGTACATCGCCAAGCTGTTAAGTATCTACAGTTGAAGTCGGAAGTTTACATACACTTAGGTTGGAGTCATTAAAACTCGTTTTTCAACCACTCCACAAATGTCTTGTTAACAAACTATAGTTTTGGCAAGTCGGGTAAGGACATCTTTGTGCATGACACAATAATTTTTCCAACAATTGTTTACAGACAGATTATTTCACTTATAATTCACTGTATCACAATTCCAGTGGGTCAGAAGTTTACATACACTAAGTTGACTGTGCCTTTAAACAGCTTGGAAAATTCCAGAAAATGATGTAATGGCTTTAGAAGCTTCTGATAGGCTAATTGACATCATTTGAGTCAATTGGAGGTGTACCTGTGGATGTATTTCAAGGCCTACCTTCAAACTCAGTGCCTCTTTGCTTGACATCATGGGAAAATCAAAAGAAATTAGCCAAGATCTCAGAAAAATAATTGTAGACCACAAGTCTGGTTCATCCTTGGGAGCAACTTCCAAACGCCTGAACATACCACGTTTATCTGTACGAACATACCACGTTTATCTGTACAAACAATAGTACACAAGTATAATCACCATGGGACCACGCAGGCATCATACCGCTCAGGAAGAAGACGCGTTCTGCAATGCTACCAGATACTAATTGACTGTATGTACACTTCTGACCAACTGGGAATGTGATGAAAGAAAGAAAAGCTGAAATAATTCATTCTCTCTACTATTATTCTGACATTTCACATTCTTATAATAAAGTGGTGATCCTAACTGACCTAAGAAAGGGAATTTTTACTAGGATTAAATCTGTTTTTCCTCGTAATTTTATCCTCCCGTTTATGATAGTTTTGGCCTGTTATTAACCTATTGTCTGATCTCCCGGATGAAGTTACTAGCCTTTTCCCTGCCTGTACTGTTGCCTTTTTGGACCCCCTGTGTATGACCTTCTGCCTGCCCCTGGACCCAGCGACCTGCCTCCTCCTGTGGTCCTTTACAAATAAACACCTGCTGCGCCCTGCGCTTGAAACCAGCTCTCTGTCTGCCATCGTGTTCATTACACCTTTAAGTATGACACTTCAATAAGTGGTTAATATTGATATTTGGCACGTGTCTGTCATGCGTAAGATACAAGATTTGCAATATTAAGAAAATTAACAAAGTATCTCAGTGAAAATTAATCGGAAGAGACGAGGTAAAGGACTAACAGAAATTTCCATGGCTTGAAACAAGTATCATTGTTTTGTATTAGCCACTAATACTTCAACTTCACCTCAACCCTTGGAGTCATCCACTAGAACAGATGACCCTCCCAAATTGGCCAGACCAAACAAACATTACAGAAAGTTAACAAATTAAAAGTCTGTTTCATATTGTATTTTGCTGATTTTGAACTCAATAAACACACACACACACACAGTCAAACAAATCAAATTACAAAATGTTTAATTGAACTTCATGATGCAGAGGGGAGCATATGCTGTACGGGCCAATTGAATCATTAGAAAAGTACACAGTAGGCTCAGGACCTGCCAACACTGCAGCTGAGGAAAATACTGTATGTGTGGGCCCGCAGCCCTGATCCTCACCCAAGCACACACATGCACACAGACACACACACACATACACACACACTTCATTTCTTCACTCCTTCTCTGTACTCCTCCTCTAGTCTTCTACTCTCCGCAAGTAATGAGATAGTACATGACTGCAAATGTTCCCTAACATTTACTCCACATGTTATAGGCCTTGCTCTTATTCTATGATCATCTGTCATAAACCCAGTCCTGGCTTGATTTCTATTCATGTCTCACTCTGGCTTTGTGTTGAAAGTTGGGAGCTATATCCCTCTCTGACTACCACACCACACGCACGCATGCACACACTCGCAATCACCCCCACACACAAACACACTCTTTGACTAGCACCATGTCCAAAGAGGAGAGAGTAAGTGGAGGAGAAGTGAGATAGACCGGAGCAAAGGCACAATGTCAGACTTAAAGACAAACAGACAATTAATAAGCTTTCTACTGAAGTCTCTGACTCTCCGACTCCCTGACTCTCCTCTGCTCCCATCTATATGAAATTTACATGATGCATCAGAAAAGCCACAAGAGCCTCTTTGATTGTGGAACTGAAGCTGAAAAATACATCAGTCAGTTTTTTGGCGGGGAGACAGAAAGAAAACACACACGAGCAGTCAGACATATACACACTCATGCTCATACACACTCACAGACTCACATGCACACACACATGCACGCACGCACAAGCACACACACATGCACGCACGCACAAACACACACACACCCTGCCTTCACCCCGTGAGGCTAGAGTCTAGTGAGCTCGAGCTTCTCAGTGTCATCTTCAATCTCTGTGATCTAAATGCACGAGAATTGATGGTGCCTTCCACCAAATGCTGTTATGGGGGACCTGCCTGGTTTATCTAATAAAGACCGTGTCACAGCGGATCTGTGTCCTTGCCTTCTGAAACTGTGGCAGGTGTTTGTGGCAGATTTCCCTCAAATAGGGCCACTGAATTAACTAAATTAAATTTACATAATACTGCCGGTTGGTTCTGGGGGCCTCTTCTCTGGCACGGGAGTCCGTGTAGTTCGCCTGTGTGGAAGGTCCCCTCGCTGTGCCCAGATGTCCCCACACTGTGAATTACTATACCCACAAGCACACAGTTTTTTGCTTCTGTGATCAGATAGTTTATATACTGTAGTCCTAAATCCTGTTGAAAAAAAAGGGATTTGATTTCAACCAAAAAACGGTGTGCTTGCGCACGTGTCCCTCCTTGGTTCACACTTTTAAATCTTTCCTCACTGTCATGTTGAGGTCTGTTTGAAGGTTTATGTGTCTACACTGTGTGTGTGTGTCAGATAAAATCTGGAGTCTGCCCAGACACACTTAGCAAGGGATAAAGTTCTTACCAAGTGGAAGTAGAGAACAGACCGATGAAATACAGATGGACATTATTACAAGCACTAATAATAGGTTCCCAGTACTCAGAAAACAGCTTAGGTTGTACAAGGCTTGGCTGGGGATAGGCAATAAGTGAGATGGTTTTAGCTGGACTGGGGCTTAGGCTGGGACTTCTATTGGGGCTGGGTATAGTGCTGGGGCTGGGGTATAGTGTATAGGGATGCGACTGAGGCAGTAGCTGAGGTATAGGGATGGGATTGAGGCTGTAGCTGGGGTATAGGGATGGGATTGAGGCTGTAGCTGGGGAATAGGGATGGGATTGAGGCTGTAGCTGGGGTATAAGGATGGGATTGAGGCTGTGGTAAACTATACAAATCCAAAGCCCATACAATGGCTGTCACAAACTCTCATTCTCAATGTATCCCACCCTTCTGAAGTCCTGGATATGCAGTATATACAAAACTAAAGGAAAAGTTAACGTGTTTGCTTTCTTGCGCTGAAAACGTTTAGCCTCATTAAATAGAATTTGTATAATTTTAGAATGGAAAGTGAAAGGCCTATTAAAAGTTCCAAGTGAATCTATATGCATATGTACTTTCCAGTTACTCCAATTCCAGTGTTGTTTATTCTAACGTTGACAGTAGTAAACATCCTTACGACACAAAAACAACAGATCCCTTTCAAAATGAAATATTGGCTTCCGACAAAATGTTTAATATTGAATATTACAGGCGTAAATTTTACTGATGTTACATTTCTAATCACTGTAATCAGGGGTGCGTGCTTAGTCCACTCCTGTACTCCCTGTTCACCCACGCCAAGTTTGCTGACGACACAACAGTGGTAGTCCTGATCACCAACAACGATGAGACAGCCTATAGGGAGGAGGTCAGAGACCTGGCAGTGTGGTGCCAGGACAACAACCTCTCCCTCAATGTGAGCAGGACAAAGCAGCTGGTTGTGGACTATAGAAAAAGAAGGGCCAAACAGGCCCCCATTAACAGAAGTGGAGCGGGTCGAGAGTTTCAAGTTCCTTGGTGTCCAAATCACCAACGAACTATCATGGTCCAAACATACCAAAACAATTGTGAAGAGGGCACGACAACACCTTTTCCCCCTCAGGAGACTGAAAAGATTTGGCATAGGTTCCCAGATCCTCGAAAAGTTCTACAGCTGCACCATCGAGAACATCCTGACCGGTTGCATCACCGCTTGGTATGGCAACTACTCGGCATCTGACCGTAAGGCGCTACAGAGGGTAGTGCGTACAGCCCAGTACATCACTGGGGCCAAGCTTCCTGACATCCAGGACCTACATTACCGTTCAAAAGTTTGGGGCCACTTAGACATGTCCTTGTTTTCCATGAAAACATTCTTGAAATGAGTTGCAAAATGAATAGGAAATATAGTCAAGATGTTGACAAGGTTATAAATAATGATTTTAATTGAAATAATAATTGTCTCCTTCAAACTTTGCTTTCGTCAAAGAATCCTACATTTGCAGCAATTACAGCCTTGCAGACCTTTGGCATTCTAGTTGTCAATGTGTTGAGGTAATCTGAAGAGATTTCACCCCATGCTTCCTGAAGCACCTCCCAGAAGTTGGATTGGCTTGATGGGCACTTCTTATGTACCATACGGTCAAGCTGCTCCCACAACAGCTCAAAAGGGTTGAGATCCGGTGCTGGCCACTCCATTATAGACAGAATACCAGTTGACTGCTTCTTCCCTAAATAGTTCTTGCATAGTTTGGAGCTGTGCTTTGGGTCATTTAAAAAAATGAAGAACAAATTCTTAGTTACAATGACAGCCTAGGAACAGTGGGTTAACTGCCTTGTTCAGGGGCAGAATGACATATTTTTACCTTGTCAGCTCAGGATTCGATCTAGCAACCTTTTGGTTACTGGCCCAATGCTCTAACCACTAGGCTACCTGCCTGTTGTATTAAGTGCCGTCCACAGGGTATGGCATGGCGTTGCAAAATGGAGTGAGAGCCTTTCTTCTTCAAGATCCCTTTTACCCTGTATAAATCTCCCACTTTACCAGCACCAAAGCACCCCCCAGACCATCACATTGCCTCCACCATGCTTGACAGATGGCGTTTAGCACTCCTCCAGCATCTTTTAATTTTTTCTGCTTCTCATGAATGTTCCTCTTTGTGATTCAAACACCTCAAACTTCAAACACCTCAAACTGATTTGTCTGTCCATAACACTTTTTTCCAAACTTCCTCTGTCCAGTGTCTGTGTTCTTTTGCCCATCTTAATATTTTATTTTTATTGGCCAGTCTGAGATATGGCTTTTTCTTTACAACTCTGCCTAGAAGGCCAGCATCCCGGAGTCGCCTCTTCATTGTTGACCTTGAGACTGGTGTTTTGCGGGTACTATTTAATGAAGCTGCTAGTTGAGGACTTGTGAGGCGTCTGTTTCTCAAACTATACACTCTAATGTACTTGTCCTCTTGCTCAGTTGTGCACCGGGGCCTCCCACTCCTCTTTCTATTCTGGTTAGAGCCAGTTTGCACTGTTCTGTGAAGGGAGTTGTACCAGATCTTCAGTTTCTTGGCAATTTCTCGTTTGGAACAGCCTTCATTTTTCAGACAAGAATAGACTGACGGGTTTCAGAAGAAAGTTATTTGTTTCTGGCCATTTTGAGCCTGTAATCAAACCCACAAATGCTGATGCTCCAGATACTCAACTAGTCTAAAGAAGGCCAGTTTTATTGCTTCTTTAATCAGTACAACAGTTTTCAGCTGTGCTAACATAATTGCAAAAGGGTTTTCTAATGATCAGCCTTTTAAAATGACAAACCTGGATTAGCTAACACAATGTGCCATTGGAACACAAGAGTGATGGTTGATGATAATGGGCCTCTGTACGCCTTGCAAAAGTATTCATCCCCCTTGGCGTTTTTCCTATTTTGTTGCATTACAACCTGTAATTTAAGGGGAAACATTTAAATGTCTTGGAATGGCCTTGTCAAAGCCTAGACCTCAATCCAATTTATAATCTGTGGTATGACTTAAAGTTTGCTGTACACCAGCGGAACCCACCCAACTTGAAGGAGCTGGAGCAATTTTGCCTTGAAGAATGGGCAAAAATCCCAGCGGCTAGATGTGCCAAGCTTATAGAGACATACCCCAAGAGACTTGCAGCTGTAATTGCTGCAAAAGGTGGCTCTACAAAGTATTGACTTTGGGGGGGTGAATAGTTATGCACGCTTAAGTTTTCAGTATTTTTGTCTTATTTCTATGTTTCACAATAAAAAATATTTTGCATCTTCAAAGTCGTAGGCATGTTGTGTAAATCAAATGATACCAAGCCCCAAAAAATATTTTTTAATTCCAGGTTTTAAGGCAACTTAATAGGAAAAATGTCAAGGGGGGGTGAATACTTCGCAAGCCACTGTACGTATCTCGCATTACTCATCTCATATGTATATACTGTATACTGTATCCTACACTATCTATTCTATACTATCTATTGCATCTTAGTCGCTCTGTCACTGCTCATTCATATATTTGTATATTTACATATATTTACATATCCCATTCCTTTACTAGATTGGGTGTATTAGGTTCTGTTGTGGAAATGTTGATATTACCTGTTGGATACTGCTGCACTGTCGGATCTAGAAGCACAAGCATTTTGCTACATTCTCAATAACATCTGGTAACCATGTGCATGTTACCAATAAAATTTGATTTGATTTGGGTAATGCTAGATACGGAAACATTATTAAAGTGGCTAGAGATCCATTTTTAAATGTAGCCAATGATTCCTAATCTAAATCAAATCAAATCAAATCAAATTTTATTTGTCACATACACATGGTTAGCAGATGTTGATGCGAGTGTAGCGAAATGCTTGTGCTTCTAGTTCCGACCATGCAGTAGTATCTAACAAGTAATCTAACAAAATCTATGTCTATGTCTATAGGCAGCCGCCTCTGATGTGCTAGTGATGGCTGTTTAGCAGTCTGATTGCCTTTAGATAAAAGCTGTTATTCAGTCTCTCGGTCCCAGCTTTGAGGGTGAATACTTTCGCAAGCCACTGTAGATAGTCCAATAAAAATCTGCCGTTTCCAGCTACAATGGTCATTTACAACATTAACAATATCTACACTGTATTTCTGATCAATTTGATGTTATTTTAATGGACAAAAAATGTGCTTTTCTTTCAAAAGCAAGGACATTTCTAAGTGACCCCAAACTTTTGAACGGTAGTGTATATACTAGGCGGTATCATAGAAAGGCACAAAAAATTGTCAAAGACTCCAGTCACTCAAGTCATAGACTGTTCTCTATGCTATCGCACGGCAAGCCCAAGCCATAAGACTGCTGAACAATTTATCAAATGGCCACCCGGACTATTTACATTGACCCCCCTGCGCTATGCATAGTCACTTTACAAATTACCTCGACTAACCTGTACCCCCGCACAATTTTTTTCACTTCATCACTTTAGTTTATTTAGTAAATATTTTCTTAACTCTATTACTTGAACTGCATTGTCGGTTAAGGGCTTGTAAGCATTTCATGGTAAGGTCTACACCTGTTGTATTCGGCGCATGTGACAAATACAATTTGATTTGACTCGATTTTTATATTTGACTCTATTGCTGCTGCTGGCTGCTAGCTGCTAAACACCTTCACATCTGGAGTGAAGGTGTTTGTTCAAGTGATTCGTCATTACACAACCACAAAATTAGGTTGGACGGGTCATGTGGTTCGCAGTAAAAATGTGCTCTTGATAGAAGGCAGACAGAGGATGGTTTTATATTTATAATTATGTTTTCAATCCAACTCATATAGGGGCTCCATCACCATAAGGAATAATTATTGGTAGAGTTATGGTAATGTGAGTGACACACACACAAACACACATACACACACGGCGACTGCGGATGGCTCAATCCATTATCAACGCCTCTCATCTCATAATCATAATAACACATAAGCGGAGAGGGATGGCTGGAAGACACACCACAACAAAACACCCCTAAGAATAATCAAAGACTTAGCAACCACCACTGACATTCTGGAAGGCTTCAATATACATCTCTGGAGACATTATACTTCCGATCTACACTAAGTGTAGAAAACATTAGGAACATCTAATATTGAGTTGCAGCCCCTTTTGCCCATGAGAACAGCCTCAATTCGTCAGGGCATGGACTACAAGGTTTCGAAAGCGTTCCACAGGGATGCTGGCACATGTTGACCCCAATGCTTCCCACAGTTGTGTCAAGTTGGCTGGATGTCCTTTGGGTGGTGGACTATTCTTAATACACACAGGAAAACACACTCAAACCGGTGACACACTCAAACCGGTGTGCCTGGCACCTACTACCATACCCCGTTCAAAGGCACTTCAATCTTTTGTCTTGCCAATTCACCCTTTGAATGGCACTCATACAAAATCCATCTGTCAATTGTCTCAAGGATTAAAAATGCTTCTTTAACCTGTCTCCTCCCCTTCATCTACACTGATTGAAGTGAATTTAACACATGACATCAATAACTGATCATAGCTTTCATCTGGATTCACCTGGTCAGTCTATATCATTGAAAGAGCAGGTGTTCCCAACTGTTTTGTACACTCAGTTAATTTTCCTTAAAAAGCACAATCATTTCAACAGCCTGATGTTGCCACTTTGTTTGGTAAGCTGAAGGATGGGTTTTAGGAAATATAACACAAGATAGATTGTGCCTTTCATTCCAACCCTCAGCATTTTTGTTATTTTCACAGTATGATTTAGCTGGCTTTTATTGTTCATATTGTTTCCCGTGAGGACAAGTGACAGAGGATTTTTCTGAAGTTTCCCTTTCACCTCTAAAAACCTAGTTTAGATATAAAAATACAAATTGTCTTGCTCATTTGATAATGGACACAGTACAAGTCAAAAGTAGGTTTGAAGGAGTATGTCTTTCATTTAGCTATAATATTCACAGTTTTAGGAGAGAACACCCCATGGCTCAACTTAGGTCTTCAGCCTCTGACCATTTCCATAAGTGCTGCTGGCATTCTCTCAAGCAAGCCTGGACCTCCAAACACACTGGGGCTACTAATTTGCGTTTACCAGTCTCTCCTCTCTCTCTCTGCTCTCTTTTACCTAAAGGCCATATTCTAAAACAAATGGCTATTACCATAGAGCCTGCCCCGGTGAGGGAGAACGCAGAGTGCAGGGCTGATATCATTGACAACTTGATTTAACTAAGTTAAATTGAAATAACAGGTTTTGGTGTGCTTAAATTGTAAATGGAGAGCTTGTGTGTTGGGCTCTGTGCATATGAGGGAGGCCAGGATCTTGGTGTGCAGACGGGCAGGAGTGTATACACACACACACGCACACACACACACACACACACACACACACACACACACACACACACACACACACACACACACACGGTAATGAGCAGGTTATATTAAGGCACATGCTGATAAAATCTGTAATTATAATCAACCTCTCCCTCTTGTTCCCCTGCCTCTCTTTACCCTCCCACCCACCCACCCACCCTCTCCCTCTCACTCTTAGGCCCCTTTTTATTTTGACGAAAGTTGAAGGCGATTTCGAGAGGTATCGAAATAAATCCAGAGAATATAACTATTACTGTAATGTAACTTGCGAACTTGTCACGTCTGGACCTCTACCTCCTGAGTTTGTCCACGACAATTGCCCGACAGTTGCTCCCCTCCAAGTCGGGTAGTGTAAACAGAATTATCTCCCTGAGCTCCTACAGTAAAACTCATAATAGCAGAGCAATGTTTTTGAAACAGCTGAAATGTATGGGCATTTTCCTGATATTAGACACTTGTTTTATTGAGTCATTATCAGAAATAGCAGTAAAAGCCAGTTACTCTGAAATTGACGCCCTAGCTTTAAGGGAATCTCAGAACACCGTAATTTATTTAAATACAAAAGCGAGCAGGAATGCAAGCAGTAACTCCCCAGTGAATTAACAACTTTTTCAGTCGCAATTTGAACTTTTATATTCGTATGAGCAGGGTAAACGCTCAATTTTGCTATGCTGAAGTTACTTGATGAAGCAAATAGAGTTTGCTAACATTAGCTAGCTAGCCAGATAGCAAATGTGCCACTCTGGCTGTGTTATTGTCTTGCATCTAAATGAGTGAGTGTATATAGGGTGTTCACCCATACAATGAGAATGTAATAACGTCCATGGTCAAAAAGTGGCCGCTGCTCAATAGAACTCTGTCACTGCTCCGCAGGCAGAACGGCACTAACTTCAAACTTCAACTTACAAGCTAGCTAGTGGCGGCAGGTTAGAAAATGCAAGAGATACAACCAAGAGCTGTGCGGTCTAAACTAGCAACGGTCACAACAAACTAATGCTCTAATTCCATCAACACCGTTACATAAAATCATATTAATGTTATAATAGTGTAGAGAATAATCTAATGAATGTGTCTAATCTAATGTGATTTAATATGACATGTAGCTTTAATTTAGTAGCATCCTCTTGAATGTACCTGTTTTCCCCTGCATTATAGAGCAATGAGTGAATACCCTAGTGTATGGATCAGAAAATAAAAAATTGAAATGTCTGCACATGCTTGTGAATTTTTGAGTTATTCAAGAGTGTTATATGGTTTTGTTGCATTAGTAATCAAGAGTGTAATATGGTAGATGCATGAAAAGTTGCTCACATAGCTAGTTGAATAATTTGCATGCTTACTGGCTAGTGGCTACTGTGACATTTACATTTGAGCTGCCAAGCAAGAACATCACTCAAACCCTCTTGCGGAAAAGGACATTCCATTGCTGACGTAAATTGAAAAGTTTCTGTACATACAGTGGCGATTTTAGCATGGAAATATTGGTGGGGCAAACTCATAATTTTTTTCAGATGCATGCCAGTAAAGACACTACACAACACAACACTAAACAATACATTAATTGCACTATAATGGTGAAAAACGGTACCCGCAAACTCTTTAGGCCTACATAAAGCTGTCCCAACAGAAGAGCTTTCTTTTCAGCACAATGGAGTGAATAGTTACCACTGCTACACCTGGCTATCAGCGGAGCCTTGTCTGGCAACAAAACAGTTCATTCAGCCTCATTTACTGCATTTTTTTAAAACATAGCTGATATGACTGACATGCTTAAACAAATGTGGTTTCTTCTGACAATTGAGATGTACAAACTATGGCATAAGGGAACGATGTGCGGATAAGAGGCAATCCGTAATTTTGATTAAGACATTAATGAGCGAGCTAAAAGAGACGTAGTCAATACAACTATTTGTTCAGATCTTTTGAAATGTACAGCTACAGAATTCAGAACATGGGCAGTTTTTATAGTATTCTCCAGCAGTCAGAACCGTAGGATAAATAACAGGGGCATATAAGCAGACAATTAAAGCTCTTACAATATTCAATGATGACATTTCTCTAAAACAGGCTATAGGCTGCATGTGCACCACTAAGTCAGAACAGTAGGCTAAGTTATGAGGGGGAAAGGGACCAAATTATTAGGGTAAGGCACATGGGCTACTAACAGCATACTACACAACATACACATATAATTACTTAGCTACAGTATACATATCTCCCTGGCATATTACATAATTTATGCAGCAGCATACAACACATTTTTGGACTCCGTTGTGCTGTGCTCATTTGAACAGGAAGGTGGCGTGGCGGTCCTTCTTGTGGGCAAATTTTGTCATGAAACTTTGTCATCAATGTCTGCCATTCTATGGATTTATGGTGCTTTCAAGACAACTGGGAACTCTGAAAAAAACAAGGCCGAATCATGATGTCAGTGATCTTCAGGTCAGAGCTCTAGAAAGAGGCCAGAGTTCCCGACTTGGAATTCTGAGATGGATGACCTTTCAAAACTTATTTTCCCAGTTGGAACTCATTTTTTCAGAGTTCCCAGTTGTCTTGAATGTGGAAGAAGTTGTGCTGGATTGACAGCATGGCCAATGTATTCAACATTTTCTGGCCAATGGTGTTGCATGTGAATGTTTCTCCTTTTAAGCTTGGAAAAGAGATCCGAATAGCAGGCAGGGGAAGCAAATAGTGATTGCTTTGCAACGTTTGCAGTAGCCACTGATTCCTTCCAAACCACTCATTGTTGAATTTGCAATTTCCAACTTGTTGTGTAATATTTATGTCCAATGGCTGATGAGCACTGATGCGTTTATCTATCATTTCTCTTCATATGACATGGATTGAATAGGATTTGCCAGTAGATTGTCGACGTGATTCTTGATGATAACTGCTTGTCTAGCTTGCTAGTAAGATTTTGAAAGTATGATATTGACATGATCATTCCAATCAAAGCTACGGTAGATATAACGTGATTTGACATAATTTTATCTGTGGCCAATGACCTTGAGCCTTCTTGTATGGGCACTTCTAATGTAAATCTATGGCAGCTGCCAAGGGGGCTTCAACTTTCTAGCTCTCCCTGTAGATTTTGAGGAGACATAGTGTTCCCATGAGTGACAGAACACTGAGCCAATCACGGCGCAACTAGAGAAGATTACCAACCCCTACGCTGAGTAAGGCATTTTGGAGCTGCCTTACTCAAGAAGGCAAAAAAGAGTTTGCATGAGGCTTTATTAACTCCAACATTTTTGGGGGGCATTGTTTGCAAAACAGGCAACAAATCCCCCCATCCAAATGAAACCAAATCAAATCAAATGTATTGGTCACATACATGTGTTTAGCAGAGGTTATTGCGGGTGAAGCGAAATGCTTGTGTTTCTAGCTCCAACAGTACAGTAATATCTAACAAGTAATATCTAACAGTTTCACTACATATACCCAAAATAAACGTAAAACCTAAGTAAGGAATGGATTAAGAATATATATACATATATGTCAGAGCGGAATTGAGCATAGTATAGAATACAGTATGTACAGTTGAACTTAGATTTGAGTCATTAAAACTAGTTTTTCAACCCCTCCACAAATTTATTGTTAACAATCTATAGTTTTGGCAAGTAGGACATCTACTTCGAGCATGACAAGTAATTTTTCCAAAAATTGTTTACAGACAGATTATTTCACTTATAATTCACTGTATCACAATTCAAGTCGGTCAGAAGTTTACATACACTAAGTTGACTGTGCCTTTATCCTCTCCGGGCTAGGGGGCAGTATTCAGAAGTTCGGAGAGTCTGGCGTGCCCAAAGTAAAATGCCTGTTACTCAGGCCCAGAAGCTAGGATATGCATATAATAGTTGTATTTGATAGAAAACACTTTGATGTTTCTAAAACTGTTATGATAACGTCTGTGAGTATAACAGAACCGATATGGCAGGTGAAAACCAGAGGAAAATCCATCCGGAAAAATTTCTTTTTTTGAGCTCCCATGCAATTGGTATGGTTTCCTATTGCACAGTACCTATGGCTTCCACTGGATGTTAACAGTCTTTAGACAAGGTTTCAGGCTTGTTCTTTGAAAAATTATCAAGTAGCTGTAGTTTATCATTGGGTTCCTCCTTGGGTCTGTAGACCTGTGGAGCGCGTGACGCTCTTTGTTATTTATCTCCGGTATTGAACATACTACATTCCGTCTTAAATTGTATCGTTTATTTACATATTAGGATACCTGAGGATTGATTAGAAACGTTGTTTGACTTGTTTGGATGAAGTTTATCGGTAACTTTTTGGATTCTTTTGTCTGTTTGTTGAACGAGTTGAACGGGTGGATTACTGAACAAAACGTGCCAACCAAACAGAGTTTTGGGGATATAAAGAGGGACTTTATCGAACAAAACAACCATTTATTGTGTAGCTGGGACCCTTGGGATTGCAAACAGAGGAAGATCTTTGAAGATAAGTGATTTATTTTATCGCTATTTTTGATTTTTGTGATGCCTGTGCTGGTTTGAAATATATTTATATGCAGGAAGTATGCGGGGTGCTGTCCTCAGATAATCAAATGATATGCTTTCGCCGTGAAGCCTATTGTAAATCGGACAAAGATTCTAAGCTAAAGAATGGTGTATGACACCATTTTCATGAATGTTTAATATTGTGATTTTTGTATTTTGAATTTTGCGCTCTGCAATTTCACCGGATGTTGTCGAGGTGGCACGCTAGCGGGACACTGTTCAGTAAGAAGTTAAACAGCTTGGAAAATTCCAGAAAATGATGTCACGGCATTAGGCTACTTCTGATAGGTTAATTGACATAATTTGAGTCAGTTGGAGGTGTACCTGTGGATCTATTTCAAGGCCTACCTTCAATTTCAGTGCCTCTTTGCTTGACATCAAGGGAAAATCAAAAGAAATCAGCCCAGACCTCAGAAAAAAAATTGTAGACCTCCACAAGTCTGAAGGTACCAGGTTCATCTGTACAAACAATAGTACGCAAGAATAAACACCATGGGACCACGCAGCCGTCATACCGCTCAGGAAGGAGATGCGTTCTGTCTCCTAGAGATGAACGTACTTTGGTGCGAAAAGTGCAAATCAATCCCAGAACAACAGCAAAGGACCTTGTGAAGATCCTGGAGGAAACAGGTACAAACGTATCTATATCCACAGTAAAACGAGTCCAATATTGACATAACCTGAAAGGTATTGGAGATATTTTAATGACATTGTTACATTTTCTCATTTCTGAACAGAATGCATAGCACACCTTTTAAGCAGAAACATATGTCAAGGTTTGCCTCAGCTGAAAAACCTGCACGTAATGCACGTAGGCCTCGTACCACACGTTCCACTTTTGAGTGAAAACACATGTCAGAGGCTGCCTATGGTAACACTATATAAGCTGAACTGGAGTTCAGTCAGAGCTAGCTGTTTCCCAGGTCAGCTCGACTTTTAATTACTCTGAATTAAAAGTCTTATTGAATTCACAAGTTTCTTGTATGAGTGTCATATTTTGAAGATCATTTTTTCCACTACATAATTGGCGAGCTTTTAACCTCTCAGGGATCACTGCACAACTTGACCGTTTTGGAGAGCCTGGCGTGCCCAAAGTAAAATGCCTCCCATTCAGGCCCAGAAAATAGGATATGCACATATTTGGTACCATTGGATAGGAAACACTCTGAATTTTGTAAAACTGTTAACCATTTGTCTATGAGTAAAACAGAACGGATATGGCAGGCAAAACCCCGAGGAAATTCTGTCCTGGAGAAAGTGGTTTTCACAGAGTGCCTCATTTGGAACCCCTCCCTCATGAAAATGCCCATATAAGGGCATATGAATGCAGTACCTATCGCTTCCTTTAGATGTCAACAGTCTCGAGACAGTGTTTTGATTCTGTTCAGATGCTTTAGAGCAGAGAAGAAGAGGGAATAAGGAAGTCTCCCTTTGGAACTCTATAGGACTGGGCGCGCGCTCTCGGGAAGCGCGCACTGTGTTTTTTACCGTCTTTAGAGCTCAGTTTATATTCCGGTTGATTTATTATAGTAAATATACGTAAAAGTGTTCCTAAGGATACATTTAAAATGATGTTTGATTGTTCTTGGACAAGTTTATAGGTATAAGTTGAACGAGTTCTAGTCACGTTTCAATGGAGGTGTGGACGCTGTAGTTTCTGATTATAACGCGCGAACCAAATGGAGATTTATGGATA